>JAOVVB010255474.1:0-19750 GCA_028570985.1 Heterobranchus longifilis
CCACCCCTTCAACTCGGCTCCCCTTCTCCTCTCTCTCCATATGTCTATGAATCTGTCACTATGGCAACCTCACCCCAGGGGCAGAGGAGGAGGGGGTTGCCTTCGTTCAGACAAATAAGCATCGCAGGGCTCATTTATGATGGTTTGTTTAGGGATTATAATACACTGATGAGAGGTCAAAATGTGTGTACTTGCACACATGTTTGGACATAAGAGTGTGTATGTTTGAGCCTATTCATAAGACTGTGCAACATGATGTCGAGCATATGTGGTAAAGCTGCTCTGTAAACATTTTGGAAGGAAAAAAGCATAATGGAAAAAAACAAGTATTTATTAAAGTCTTTTCATATCATACACTAACGTTTCAAGAAATGTAAATTAAATAACGAAAATCTTGACAGTCAGAAGATGATATTTTCACGTTTTTTTTTTGTTAAGTAATATTTCAGTTTTTTTCAAGACAAACTGAAGAGAGCACATGCAGCTCTATACCCCTGCAGGACTGGTGCCATTAAATCAGTGGATTATATCAATGGCATCATTAGCATTGCTGGTCTTAGGTTATACCTGATGTCTCAGATGCAGTATCAGCAAACTCTGTAAAGGCTCATTCCATTGTTTTCCCTTCACTTTCTGCTTGTCTGCAACTTTTGAAAGGGCAACCCAAACTATAGTGAGTAAACAGAGCTGCATGGGAGAGGTCAGATACTCCACACAATCAGATATGTAGCAGGGCCACCTTGGTTGATTTCACTGATGCTGCATGATGCCACAGGGAGATACTGCATGCACTGTACACAATGCTATCCCACACTGCTCCAACACTCGGCACCAGATGTCTCAGGAAATTGGGAATTTTCCTATGCAACAGACTTGCAACCTTGACACAGTTTCACCTCTGCGTGCACCTCTTCTCACTCTTTTCTCCCTCTCCTCCCACTCTCATGATACCTAACATTGACTCAAAGCACCCCCCACCCCCCTTTGAAGAGCAAATTTCCCTTTGCAGCCAGAAGTGCTGAGTGCTGCTGTTTGCTTTGTACACAGAAATTCGCTGAGGCTGTAAGCTGTCCCCAAACATCTGCTCCCTGGAGTGGAGCACGAGAAGAGAGGCAAGGACTGGATTGGTGCGCATGTTGTTCAGTGTTGCTCTGTCAGAATGTGTTATGTATGGATTTGTATGTGTGTGTGTGTGTGTGTGTGTGTGTGTGTGTGTGTGTATGCGCGTGTGAGAGAGCAATTATTCAAATAGGTGCTTTGTATCCTTTTGAGCGCTTTATTAGTAGCACCTCGGAAACAAAACACATATTTGTGTAATTGTACACAAGACATCCAAATATGCACATGCGCGCACGCACGCACGCACACACACACACACACACACACACACACACACAAACAGGTGCACTTCATTTCAACTTTACTTAATGTGCAATTGTTTGGTAGTCAAATATGTGAATGAGCACCATCAAAAAGACTAATAGTGCATGAAAGTCTTTGCAAATAAAGAAAAACAGTAAAATCAGACGAGCAGAAAAACTAAAAAGGAAGGAGAGAATTCAAATGATGTGTAATTACAACAACAACTGAGCTATCTATAAGTGCTTCACATAGAGTTAGAAAAAGCTTAACTTGATCAATTGATTTCATTCCCCTGAGCACTGGTGAGGATATTACATGCATATTATGCATTAAGTTAATTTTAGGTCAACTCAACATTAACTACAATGAGATCAGAAGGAACCCACTTATATATGTTAATTTAAAATAGTGTGAGATTTGCTGTAAGCCGCATATGCTCTCTCATTGCTCATGCCACGCAGCACTCCTCAGGAGAATTGTAACAGCTGCTAACTCGCAATAGAAGACAATACAGAAGACGGTCAATAGCCTCATCCATGATGAACTAATACATGTTTTAGTTTGATATCTCAATTGGAGTGTTTTGTAAAAAAAAAAAAAAAATGTAGCAGGTAACTTCACTTTACAAATAATGTTTGAGCTATTGTGCTTCATTATAAATATGTTTCTTATTGATTTAAATGAATGAGCTGAATAAAATGGATTTTGGAATGAATTTCATTACGAGAAATGACTGCTGTACAGGAAGGGAAAAGAAAAATAAAGGTGAAGAAAAGTCCAACTTGTTCAATGTCACCACTGTTACTACCTGTGGCAATAATACATTTTCAGCTGAGTTATTTTGGTTTTATTTTCCTTCCATTTACCAATGCGTTTGCTTGTGTATAAGTGCAGCACAGCTGTCAGTCTCATGAACCAACCGTACATCTTCAGGAAGGAATTACAGAAGAGCACAAATTCATCAGAGTAGAGTCACACTCAAATGCTTTCGAACTAAATGTCAGGTCTGAACAAACAATGCGGTTCGCCTTTCATCAATTGAGAGGCAAATGCTGAAGCTGCCACGGAATGAAATTAAAGTGATAGTTCACCCAAAATAAATCAACTCTTCTTTTCACCTTCACCTCATCCCTATAACTCACATTAAGTTTTTTTTTCCCTCCACATTTTCTCTACTATTTTAAATGAGTGTGTATTTCTAAGTGAATCTATTATACAGTAGAAACTGTGATGAAGTAAGTTTGGATTAAAAAAAAAAGTCTGAGTGCACACCTGCTACAAGCATTCTCTGTGCACATTACAACCTGTAACTTGAAGCCCTGTGGCAAGGGAACATATTTGCACAAGATGATAAAAGAGTTTGTAATAAGGTCAACCTAACACACTTCTCAGTAGGAACAGTGGACATGTAGAACCAATTTTTATATTCACAAGCTTTATCATCACATTGTTTCATCATCATTGTCCTCATCATCACCCCCATATAACCTTCACAAGAGCACACTGATTTGCATTAAAAGAAGATAGACACATTTGAGAGTTTTGTTAAACATTCCACTTTGTGCTATTTTGTTTAGAGACAGGCGACCTTAATGGTGTGTATTTTGTTTAAATGCAAATTTAAAATAAATTGGGCTCAACACATTTTTTAGTCTAGCTTGCATGTAAAATCATTCGTATCCATTACAAATAAAACTTTAAAATGTTTGCACTGTCAAAAGCTCCTCTGCAGACCTTTAAGTTTTATTCCTTTCTAGCTTTCAGTTAATATTAATGAGACGAACATTATAACAGATATTGTTTGGAGAGGATTATGTATGATGTATAAATTCTTCAAAAATTATTCAAGCAGATATATGCATGAAATATATAAGCAGCGAGGATGTTATGAATAGTTGTTCTAAATTTTGTTTATACTAGCTCAGACATGGAATCATATTAACTGTTCAGTATGCTCAAGTAACTTTAATTTTTCAACTTTGCTATTAAAAATAGGTCTGTAGTTTATATCCAAAAACCTATTGGGTGAAAAGACTCTTTCATCCAGTTTATAAAGTGAGCCAGGAGCATATTTTTTGGCTTATTAAAATAAGAGATAGGGCAAAAATTAGGTTAGCTCTAGGTGTAGAAAAAAATGCATTATGTGGTCTGGTATGGAATTATAATATGAACAATTATCATATGGCCTAGTCGCCCCTCTATTCAGCTGGATGAAATATTATTGTGTGGACATAGAGACCCACCACCAGAACAAAAGCGTTCTGAGATGTTGGGGGAAAAAAAGAGAAAACGAAAGAAAGAAGGCTCAGACTTCGAGGTCACCCAAATTAATGGCGCATCTTTCTCTCTGTGAGCCGCTGACCGGGTCATCGTTGTCCCGAGGCAAGACAAAGGTCAAGAGGTGAGGGGTGAACTCCGGTGTAAGTGCATACATTAGCTTCATGTCCACTGCCCACTGTCTAATAATTATATTAGTATTTATTTACAAGCCAAATTCCAATGAGGACACCTGTTAAAGCTTTAAAACGGACCTAATTAATTCATTTTGATACTCGCGTTTATTTTTATTATTATTTCTAAGCGACACCCAGCTGCTTTTTAACTTTAATTCCTTTGTTGTCGTTAACATCCGCTGTGGATCCACTAACCTTCATAGCCAGTGCAAACACCGCTAATTGAAAGCTAAACAACAATATTCCCGCA
The DNA here is from genome assembly GCA_028570985.1 of Heterobranchus longifilis. NCBI lineage: Eukaryota > Metazoa > Chordata > Actinopteri > Siluriformes > Clariidae > Heterobranchus > Heterobranchus longifilis. Next base: position 4,066 of record JAOVVB010255474.1, read on the forward strand.
CATAGAATTAACGTGGCTGCTGGCCTCATATCTTGATATTACATAGACATTAACGTGACAGAAACGCATTGCAATACCGGGAACATAACAGTGTTTAAGGGCCGAGTTTACAATCATTTACTTTATATGAGATGAGATGTGAATCTAGAAGGAATATTTAGCAGCTCGAGCTGCTGCTGGGGCCAACACAATTTATTGGTTGATCTGCAAAACAGCACAGACAGCGTTTTATTGTCTGCTCTCCCGCATGAGTGTTCAAGCTAAATTATCATTTTCTGATGCATGTATATGGAGGTAATAAAAGACGCAACAGCTCCCGATCGTGATGTTTCTACATTCCATTAACATGCAGTTACAGATGCATGCAAATGCTCCCAGATTTGTGCCTCAAATAGATGGATCACCACGGATCAATACTCTTAATACGAGCGGTCAATAAATCTATCCGTCAATTATGGCATTTTAATCTTTCCGTGGAAAAAAACCTTAAACCGGGCAAAAAAAAAGGCTATACAGCATTAAATCGGTATTACAGCTCTGTTATATTAGCCTGGTAATTATCTGCTAACATGTTAAAGATGTGCTCTGTTTACAACAGGTGCATTTGGCTTTTTCCTCAGATGTGTCAGAGACAAACAGCTTTTTAAAGAAATAGAAAAATAAAATCTCCATAATGCTGCAACTTGAATTGATTGAGAAAGAAGCATTGTGATCTGGTGGAATAAATAGTAAACCTTGCTGAAAATGTATTTCCTGTCTGTTCCAATAGAATAAATATGATCAAATAAATAAATAAATAACAATAATTCTTATTTTAAACAAAACTAGGAGGCACCGTCCTGATGGATAAATATATTCAAGTAAAGTCAGTTCCCGGATAAATTGTACAAAATAAATAAACAAATAGTCTGCCACAGTTTCTATGGACAATTAATATAATTTTGTTTCCTTGTTTACATTGTGTAGATATAGGAGCGCGACGCAATGACTTGAATTTTAATATTCAAATCAGAGCGCCAGTCTGGAGCCGGGGGGAGGATGACAAATTGTTTTGACCCGTTCTTGCATGAAGAAACTTGCCATTGCGCTTCTTGCGATAAGCATCCATCGTGGTAAGCAAATAAAGGTGAAGCCTGATTGAAACCGATGCAAACGGGAATCAAAACATCTGCAGGCATGTGCGCGTGACGCGGCTCGTGCGGTTCAGGAGTTCAGGGACACGTGTTAGGTCGGTCCAGGAGAGGGGCAGGTGTCCATAGTGTCCGCGTGTGAGTGCGCTGCCGCGGGCCCCGGGTCGGAGAGCAGCCCGTCTCTGTGTAATTTTTTCTGCTTCATGCGTCTGTTCTGAAACCAAACTTTCACCTGCGTCTCGCTGAGCTGCAGGGCGCCGGCCACCTCCACGCGCCTAGCCCGCGTCAGGTACTTGTTGAAGTGGAACTCCTTCTCGAGCTCGGTCAGCTGCTTGGTGCTGAAACTGGTCCTCGGGGCCCCGTTCACCGGGGGATGGCCATCCGTGCAGATGCTGCTGCTTCCAGCCTCCACAGCACCGAGGCCCGAGCCAACAACACTGAACCCACAGGTCATGTGCATCCTGGCTGGGAACACAGGACAACAGTTGTCAGCAAGATCAATGAGGTTACCCACAAAAGAAGCACAAAACCCTTCTGAATAAAATTATCCATGCCATTATCCAGGAAATAAGATTAAGAAATAAGAAATTATTCCAGAGTTGAAATAGGAACAATTCTTGTATAATACACTTTAACCAATGCTATTTATATGTTGTTGTCATTTTTGTATAAATCCTCAGAAATTAAATATAATATTTATTATAGCTTTATCTGATACTGGTCTGGTAATTTGTGTGATAATGAGAAATATAAATGAATAAATAATCAGTTTTGTTGAAGAAATTATTTAAATAAAGATTCAAGCATTCCAAAAAAATATTTACAAGAAACTGATTTGTAGGAATTGGCCCTGAGCCAGTTTGTTGATTTAAAGTCTTCACCGGGAGCCATCTTTCTGTCTGTATAACACAGACGTATTTCACCGAGGTATCAACTTTAGCAGTAGCCTATGGGCACATTGTAAAATCTTTTGCTGCTGTCAAACAGGTGGATGGGGAATTGTGAGTTATCGACATGGACATAATAACAGAAACACCTGTACAGTATGCAATCTGATGCAATAACATCACAAAATGATTTGAGGATTTGAATCCACGCCTCTGCCTCTGAAACATTTGAACGTCTCACATTTATTTTGTAAAGGGTGTTGCTTTGCTTGAATGTGTGTCCAAGACAAGTTCACCAAATAGTGGAACAAAATGTTCCGCTGTATATTGCTGATGTGTGGAAAAGTTGTCAGAGAAATGTTTGGCGATTCAAAACAACTTTGTATCGTTTACAGTCCATTAACTGTATTCATCAGAATCATTAATAATTTGCCTTTAGGCCTTTCTGTGTCAATGACAGTTTAACAGTTTACAAATCCTTTCAAACACTGCATTAATGACAAATGTCTCCATTTTTTTCCCTCTGAGGTTTCTGGGTCACACATTAAAGTATCATCTGTGCTACTTATGTGCAATGAATGACAGGAACCGCAGCTATATCTTGATTTTTCATTGCTGACATTGTGGGCAAGTCGTCAGTGTGTCTTTGCCTCTGAGAAAATGTGCTGCTGCTGCATAATGGAGTCAGTGTGCCAGGTGTAGAGCAATGCCTCCCACCACAATTCATAGGGAGGAAGGTTAACAGGCCTCTAGCCACTTGGAAAAGCATAGCAGATGGAAAGGTCAGTTATAGGATAAATGTCGACATCTGTGTTTTAAGAAAATGAATGTCAAGGTAACCGAGCCTGAGAATTAGAGGGCAGTGGATATGAGGAACCAATACAGAGGAACTGTACGTAATTAAGAACTTCAGCTTTCAGGAGTGCAAATCACATGCGCATTCTGATTAATGGCTCCAAAGATAATAGAATTGATGCCGGCCAGAAGGCATAAAAGAATCAAACTAAATATTTGAGAAATGACTTGCATGCTTAAAAATAGCCAGCCAGCAAAGGGAATGGAAGGGCCTTCCAAAGCCAAGGAGAGGGAAGAAGAAAAGGGATAGATCGATACACATTGCCTCAGTCATCTGGGCATCCAGCCCACAGTAATTCAGGTGCTGTCAAAGCATAATTGAAGAATGACGCACTGGGAGTATATACACTGAGCCAAGAGATCAGGTTACTGCAGGTCTGTGGAGGCCTTTCAACATGGAAGAATACGTGAGACTTTGTTTTGTGCCAAAACCAATACAACCTCCAGAGGAAAAGCATACTTTCACTAATGACTCTTTTACAAGTTACACAGTAGCCCTAATGAGTTACTCCTACAGATGATCCCCTTCAGAGGGATACAGAAAGAGGTTACAAAGATACTAACAGTACTGAGAGGAGATGTGTGTGCGTGGGTGGGTGTGAGCAAATGGCTTTCTCAAGTGCACAGATTTGGATCAGATGAGTAGCTAATGTTTTTTATGAATAAAATGACTCCTCGGCCAGTGAAATGTGTTGCTGTCACCTTTTGCCTCCTTCACAGTGGCGCCATCAGAGAAATGTTTACCCTCTCATCTATTCTGAAAGGTACAAGTATCAAAAGATAGAAATTGTAGTTTTGTGTTTGTTGCATGTTACAACATTGTAATATTTATGACTATTCAAAGGTCTTGTCACATTTTGCTTCTCTGACAGCAGCATCATGAGAAAAATGTTTATCAAGGTGTGACATCACTGTCCACTAATCTGAATTTCTATGGGTTTTTTTTGTCAGTTTGTGCTTTCTGCATCATACAACATTGAAATATTCCAAGTCAAATCAAAGGTGTTGTCATCAGGGCTGCAAGTCACGATTATTTTCATTATCGATTGGTCTGCCGATTATTTTATCAATTAATCAAAAAATGTCCACCCCAGTTTCTCAAAGTCTTAATGTCCTGTTGTCAGTCCAAAACCCAAAGATATTCCATTTAATATGATATAAACCAGAGAAAAACAGGAAATCTCCATATTCAAGAGGCTGAAAAACAGCATTTTCTGCCATTTATGCATGAAACAAATCAGTTAAACAATTAATCGATTATCAAAATATTTGGCTTCTAATACAGCAGCATTGTGAAAGGTGTGTGAATGCACATCACTGCCAACTAATTTGAATTTCTACCTTTTTTTGTAAGCTTGTGCTTGCATCATGAAACATTGAAATATTCCAGGTCAAATCAAATGTGTTGTTGTCATCTTTTGCCTCTCTACTCATGTCTTCATCCAAAATTATGTTTCACAAGCTACATGAATGCACATCATGAATGAAGAAAGCAATCAAAAGCTAAAATTGGTTGTTTTGTGCAGTCAAAACAAAGGTGTTGATGTCACATTTTGTGCACACTTGGCTCCTTTATGCAGAATAATCAGAAATAATGTAATAAGTCCACATCAGTTTACTAATGTGGATCTTTGCTGCAGCTTTGTGTTTGTTACAGTCCTTGCAGAGAGAGGAGCTCGGGCCTTTTCACCACAAACAGTCTGGTGGGATAATGACCAACCTGCATCTTTGGTCACTGAACATTTGGGTCAGCAGCACGCTTACAGCAGACAGAGATTGTGTTGTGGAGGGGTGGAAAAAACTGGACCACCATTGTAGTTAATCTTTGTCTGTGAAAATTTATGAAACTCAACCTAAGTCCAGTGGCCTGTCAGTCAACTGACATTATTGATCAAATGAAGGATCTATATAAGATATTATCCCTCATATAAAATTGAGGATTGATAGGCATTTTTCACATTAGTAGGCTATTGGTATTTTTTTTAAAGCCTGGGATATGTATTCTTCTGTGGGCTCTCTGCCCAGGACTCATCAGTCAGGGAAATGATGATCTGTGACAGCAATTATGTTAAAAAGGTGGACACATGTAAAGGTGCTGCAAACTGAAATCAATACACAAGGGCTTTCATTACAAACAGACAACTAATCAATACTCAGGGAGCACTCCAGCTCACAAGAGTAAGTTTTACTCAACTTCCTGTGAGTCTCGACAGCCAGTGGTGTGTTGCATTATTCAAAGGCTACTGGTTAGTAAGGGCAAGGGTAAATAATTGATCATTTTCCGGCTTGAATATACAGTGAGGCTAAACAGGCCTTTGGCTGTACAGTACACCACATTCCTTGTGTGTGTGTGTGTGTGTGTGTGTGTGTGTGTGTCTACAGTCTAAATCCTGCTTGTAACAGTAGGTGGAGCGACAATAAACAGACTTACATTAACATGGAACCGTTAAGGAAATCGTAACCGAGTCCTCATGTGCATATTCAAATGTGGCGTCGACTACACAGCTACTGCTGCCTTTCAAACGTTTTGATCTGCTTTTTAAAAAAAAGTGGGCAATAATTTTTAACTCAATTCCATTGTTGGTGACGGAGGAAATTGTGCACGGTGACGCACAAAACACGTCAGATTTTTTTCCTCTCTTTTTTTTCCACAGCTTGAAGAGAAAACTTCGATCAAACTTTCCCAACTATGAATGAAAGTTACCCAGAGCTCAAAGTTAAACATGTATGCTGAATACATTCATTTCTCAAGGTTACTCTATCCCTCCTCTCGTCTCCCATGACAAAAACTTACCCGCCCGGTGCTGACTCCTCTTCACTCTCATCCACTCAAAAGTTTTCCTGCTTACATCCGTACGAGCTGCTGCGTTACAGTCCGAGCCAGCTGAACTCCCCGTGGCGGCGTGAATCTCGGGGCCATTACGAGAATAGATCTGAATTTGTGACCCAAAACCGGAATGTGGCGTTTCGTTGTTATTTGACGCGCAGTATCCGCGTCCTGGAGAGCCCTGCCCCTGCGCCCTGCACCGCCAGGGGACACGGGACGAGTGGGGGCAGGCCGGTGTCGAGAAGCCCTCGAGAGTCTCACACGGTGGTGCAGGAGGAGGAGGAGGAGGGCTGTCCAAAGAGGTGCACAGAGTCAAACTGTTGGAGAGAGTTAAGTACCGGGGATGCGGAGTATTAAATCCTGAGGCGACTTCCACCTCCAGTTTCCCCTCCACATCATCATCATCATCATCACGACTGCCGAGTTCAGGATGAGTCCTGCCGTCCAGGTCCCGGTTTATGACCTCTTTTGCTCGGCAGCAGCCCGTGAACAGAGGGCTACTCTCCCCTTCGGCCGTTAACTCTTGATAGGAAGTCATTATCACCTCTCCCCCTGCATAATCATTGGACGGGGTTGCACTTCATGCCCGGCCTCTCATGCATCCAAGTAACGCATGGTCAGGCGGCTGGACGACCGTGGGGACATTCCTCAGAGGAGAAACAGCAGTCCCTGATTGATGGAGATGACGTGCCCTCCTGGTCTCGGCCAATAGCTGGACATCTCTGTCATCAGAAGGGACAACACTGATTAAACTCACTGCAGGTCAACATTTTAATGGCGTCCGAGCGCGAAGAGTTACACCATGCAGGCCAGAGCAAAACGAGGAAGTTCATCATCATCACGAGGGCCTTCATGGGCCTCTCACCTATGCAGACAGGTAGGCTATGACGTCAGACCTGTTTGTATCACACACACAGAGGAAAAAGAGAGAGAAATACGTTTTGGGTCAAATTCTGGTATTTAGATTATTTTTCATGACAACAATGATCTTTTTCTTCCAAAGCTAAATTAGCATAATATAGGCCTACATTGATGCAGCTAATGGATTATGCAAATTTAAAGGCTTCTTTAAAACTCGAGGCCCTCTTTAGCAAAGGGCGAAGGTCATGTGAAAGGCACACTTAATGGGTTCAGAGGTCGTGACAGCTGGTATTTAGAAGTTCAGTGGCAGCAGATTTGTAATTAGCCTCGAACAAATACTACAAAAATGGCTCCGAGCAGAGATCAAGAAGTTGTAACTGACAGAGAGGACATGTTCATCTCCTGGTTAAACTAGCTGCTCTGCTGGGTTAGCTGCTCCCTCCTCCAAAAAAAAAAAAATAGAGGGTGTTTATGCAGAGCCCAAAAATCTGTTTTTAGGACTGTGCTTTTATTTTATTTTTTTTCAACACATCTGTGTTTACTCAGTCATGAATCACTGTGTGATACGTTTCATGCATGTGCAAACAACGTTACATGCTGCTATTCAAACTTGAGTGACATAAACAAACAAAAAACACTCCCAGACATGCACAGAAGAAGAATACACCAAGGCCAGGACTGAATACACTGCCCTAAAAAACATGCAAATAATGCAACCGGCCTGTAACAACAGCAGATATGCAGGAACACAGCAGCCCAGTGTTTTCACCTCCAACACAGAAGTGAAAATGTCAATGAGCTCCACAGTGCAGCAGAAGTTTTTTTTTTTTTTTTTCCTGAAGTCTGGTTGACCTACTTTCAAATACACACATCTGTGTGTTGCTCAGCTTTCAAGTATATATTCAAAATAACAGGAATTAATAAAGCTAGTCATTTATAATGTGCTAATGTTAGTGACCAATGTTAATGTCTAATCTCTAAACAGTTTAATTGTTTTGCTTTCAATCTAGTGAATAGATTGTGTCTTGTATTTTCCAAGAAATTCAACAATTGTAAAATTCCAAAGAAAAACAAAACTTTAATAATTAGTCAGTTTTATTAACAGTCATGTTTAGAGTTGCAACAGCTAGCTGACTAATTTTGCTAATTAATTAACCATTCATGTTATTTTTTCACGCAAAAATGGCAAAAATGCTGTTTTAAGTTTAAAATATGGAGATTTCCTACTTTCTCTGTTTTATATCATATTAAACTGAATATCTTTTGGACTAAAAAAAATCCAAGAGATATTAAAGACATCACCTTGGACTTTGAGAAACTGAGATGGACCTTTTTCACTATTTTCTGATATTTTATAGAGCAAACGATTAATCGACTTATCAAGAAAAAAAATCATCAGATTAGTCGAGAATGAAAATAATCATTACTTGCAGCCATACATGTGATTTATTATTTAGGATTCATTGGAATTATTTATTTTTTCCTGTCCCTGTGCTTAGATCAATCAATGAAAAAAATAAATTGAATAAGTTCACTGAAAGACATAACATGCAGGCTATTATTATTATTATTAGTAGTAGTAGTAGTAGTAGTAGTAGTAGTAGTAGTATCATTAATGTTATAATTATGTTATTCTTATTTCAGTCTCAGATAACTGTACACCACCCGTAACATTTAATAAAAACCTTAACATAAAATAACTATTTGTTACTGTTTCTATAGTTTTATTTGAACCATATCTCCTATGTCTTTTAAGTCTGCAGTAATTACAAAATAATTCAGCGTAATGAACAACTTCTAACTGCATTCTTACAACACAGAAATATGGTCCCAGCTGTGGGAGTTAATGGGATTCTACAGGCAGCGATGTGCTGAATGACTGAGTGCAATATATCCCTTCTCTCCATGCATTTGCAGGGAGCACTGATCCATCTTCATGTCAGCTCGGAGGTTACTCAGGGTTCACGCGCTAGCTTGTTTCTCTCCTCCACACTCAATAAATAAATCTCTGCAGCTTTCTGTTTACCGCCTGAATATAAATTTGTTTGCAGTCGATCGAAGACCTGTGCGGAGGTATTAGAAATTGTATTTCTGTAATGGCTTTCAGCAGAGGGAGGGGGAGGCAGGAAGGGGTTGCACAGAGGGGAAAAGAAGAAGAAGAAGAAGAAGAAGAAGAAGAAGAGAAAAAAAAAACAGGTGTGAGCAATCTCTGCTTTCCTGTATGCAAACATTTTTTTAAATGCAGCAGCTTCGGCCTATTATAGCCCTCGGACGTATTCAAATTACATTTAAAACCAAGTAACCTTTTTTATCATGTAGGACGAGAACAGCAATCCGTGTTTGTTCCCAAGAAGTGCCATATGTTTGATTAGCATATTTTAAGTGTTGTTCCACATCACTGCCCAGCACCTTTTACGCAACAGAAGTTATATTATCACATTTAGCACAAAAAAACCAAGACATCTATAGCTGAGGCTCGTTCCTCTGGACAGCTTGTATCCCCTAAACCACAAATTCTGCATGAAAGAGAATAATCTCACAATTTAAGTGAAATGGATCCAATTCTGAATTTGATTTCCCTCAAACCAAACTCTGCACCCCATTCACACAGTCCAGAAATATGAATATTCAGCCCCCAACACTGAACACATCCTCTTAAAAGTCAGTGCATGCGTTTTCCATCATGATCACTATTGTCTCTATTGTTTTGACTGGAGGTGAAGCAAACATGGCAGCACTTGGGTGGCTGTGTCAGGAGGCACGGAGGAGGGAGAGGATATTGACTGATGCTAATTTGTTTTGCGTCCATGCTCTGATGTGTGTCAATAGGCAGTCGAGGCCCTGGGATCAGCGCGGCCGTGCTCGGATTACCGCCGTGGCTTGAATTGAACCCTCACCCTGCCGCCACCGTCGCTGCTGACATGATGCTACTGGCTGCCATTGACACCAGACCCCTTGTCTAACCCTCCAACACTGTCAAGCCTCATTATATGTCAGCTCTTGACCCTCACAAGACTGGGAATTAACCAGCGCTGACAGACGACTGTCACCACCAGCCAGAGAGGTCAGTGCCGTTAATGCAGTTCCAGGAGGGGGAAGATGACAGCCATCTTTGTCGTGTTTATGGAGCTCAGGCTCATCAATGTGGCATCATGATAGAGCTGTAATACAGCAAAGAGAAATAAAGAGAGAGAAAGGGTCAGAGCAGGGCTGAGGCACAAGCAGACAGATATTCAAGTGTGGCACATTGACCGGTTGAAAGATGGCTATCTATATGATTGATAGAGCATGTCTGTGTTTTTCAAATATTGACATTTTTGAAAAATAGTGATGTCAGAAGTGAGGTTTAGCACCCAGGCCACACACAATCCAGGGAATACCATTGGAAACAAAGAAATCCATTCACTCACGGTGTGAAATTCTAATAATTGTTCGTCGTTGAATTGTATGAAATCTGTCACAGCACATGAACCGTAATCATAAATCCAATGCAACTATACAGTGCAAATGGCCAGGGACATTAGAGATTAGATAACTGCATTGTGCACAGGCTCAACAGTGTGACAATGAAGCAATACCTTGCTAATACCGGGACTTTTCAACAATAGCCTGTAGTATGTACTGCAGCGCTTCACAGCTTCAGTGAGCCAAGAGGCTTCGAGTCGGCAGAATCCCAAACATCATGACAACAAGCCATCAGTCATCTTCCCCCCAAGCTGCTGCGCACACTTGTGTGTTTCCGGAGTTCTTACTGTGGGAAATGAGCAGGGTTAAACATGAAACAGGAGGAAATGTTCATCACTGCAGCACACTGTAATATTCTCCCTCATACAGCATTGTTTTCGCTGCAGGGAAAGCGAAGGAGTGGTTTTAAAAAAAATGTTTTGCTTAAACATCCCCTGCTTGTTCACAATGCAGATCAATAGTCTACTGTGCATGCTAATCATGGGTAATAGCAAAATGCTGATAGAAAAATGACACTGTATTAATAAAGCACTAATCTTCTGTTGAGGCTCGTGAAGGATTATTCTTGCAGTCAACCTTGGAAAAGTTTGAAAGTTAAAAGTCTAGATGAATAAAGATAATTACAAATACCCAAATATTAGTTTAATGTCTTTTATTCCCCCATTAAAGTAGCTTTAAGGTTGTTAAAATGATCTTATTTCACACTTTCTGACAGAGTCATATAATCTGTCTCAGCTTGTTCACTGAAGCTATATGATGTTTACACTGAGTGAAATATTCAAACCCAAGACTCCATGAATTTTTGGGCTGCATATTCCATTAAATGGAAATATTATATGTCTTGTGCATAATTGCATACCTATTTCCCCAAAAATTCAGGCTGACATAATTTGTATCTTTTAAAACTTTGGCCTCTCCAGTTATCTGGGTTACAACAATTAGTTTGTAATAACTGGACCACTGTTAACCCATTCAATCCCAAATGTTTTCCTAGACATGAAAATGTGTCATTACTAACCCTTTGAAATAATCAATCATTATTTGGGGGAATTTTTCATGGAAAAGTAGGTGTGGGAAGGTGGTGGGATAATGTGTTGTATCTACCAATTAATATATTTCTCCTATGCAGTCATTGAAATTCATACATATCCCAGCCCAGTTATTAACACATTTAAAACTATGTGTGCGTGCGTGCATGCGTGTGCGTGCGTGCGTGCGTACATACATACAGAGTATAAAGTTAGGTAGAACTAGGACTATGTGTATATATATTTTCTATTTATTTGTTTATATATGCTTTTGTGTTTTTGTGTTCTTGTTTATGCACCGTATCACCAAGACAAATTCCTTGTGTGTAAAAAATACTTTGCAATAAACACGATTCTGATTCTGATTCTGACAGCAGCATGCGCAGAATGGTAGTATTCCGCACATGCGCTGACTTTGGTGCACGTGTAGAACGGATTGTGTTTCCGGTACGGATCGGGTCGTGACACTACTGAAGAACCTTTTGAATAAGTACACTGGCAACATGTTTTTCAAGTCTACTAGACTTTTATTTATTGTGTTCTGGGTTTGTATACAGAGCTCAAATGAAGGAAAACATATTTCTAAATAGCTGCACAACAACCAAGACCAAACTGTATTATATAGCTTGCCATCATATCCCTCAATTCACACATATTTCATATCATGTATTAGTCATCAGCAGCAACCTAACACTCCTCCTACACCTAGTACCCCTCTCTTTTTCTCATTACTTCCTTACACAAGTGTTCATTTTATACCATGACAGGTTCGGTATGTTGTCTTATAAATTTTGCACGCTCATTAAAGAAATAAGGTCATCTGTTTACCTTTTGCAACACATCTTTAATCACAATGTATACATGAGTTTCAGTGGAAATGCTCTTCCAGGACCTCCTCACTCTGTCCATACCACATGCGTCTGTGTATTTTGACCTTTGTACAGTCAATTTTATTTCTTTCTGTCTATTCACCATCTCTTCTCTTTCTGCATTTCACTTCTTCCCAGACCTGTTTCTTTGTCTGAGACAGTCCCCCTGTTAACATACCACACCTTAGTTTATTTATACACACCTTTCACTTGGAAGTTTGAACCCGGTGCACTCTGAACATGACACGTGCCATGTTTATGTTGTGTATGTGGTGGGTTTGTGAAGCAGACAGGAGAGAGTGTTTGAACTTGTCTTTGATTTGCAGAAATTGTTTACTCTTCTATATTTATTGTAACACTATTTACAGATTTTCTTTTTTTTCTCAGAAGATAAAAAGTTCATGAACAGGATTTTATATCATTGTGTTTGTGTATGTTTTCATACCGCAACACAATTATTATGTATCAGAATACATGTTGACATAGTATGCTGTAAAGTAAAAAAAAAAGAAAAAAGTTTATGTTTCTTTGTCTTATGCAAATTGAAATTTGACGAGCATATCACATTCCGTGTTAATAATTTGCGAACATGCAGCGTTCAGCAGAAAAAGGATACAGGAAAAGTAGGACTGTACAAAACAGTTTTTCTATTTGTCAAAGTGTAATGCCTCACATGTAACTGTGGGTTTCTTATATAACAAACATGTGAACATGGTGCAAGGCAGTCGTTGCGAAAGTCTGGCAGTTATCCATGATGTTCAACAAAACAGAAAAACGTGCATGTTTTGTGGTACTGTAACCCGTAATTATGACTTTTGCATTGACAATTGAGGATAGGTAATGTGATCAGGTCTCTTTTAACTTCATCACCTGGAGCTAAAGTTGTCTTACAAATATGTGAGTTTAATGACACAGAAGTGGTGGGATTCATAATTCAGAACTGAACAGTTTCACATAATTTTGACTCTTTGTGGTCAGGTAGAGATGTAAGAGACTTTATGCAATTGTGTGTGTGTTTGTGTGTGTGTCTGTGTCTGTGTGTGTGTGTCTGTGTGTGTGTGAGAGAGAGAGAGGCTCTACACATACACTGTTTATTTTAATAATGAATGTCTGAACAAAATGGAGAATGGGGCTGTGTCCGACATCACTAGGCTATTTATATACTAAAAAACACAAAAAAGTAGATGCATTTCACTTCATCTGCTGCTCCACTCTGCTGTGCTTATGCCATGGAGGAAAGCCAAACACTGTTCATCTGCACACACTGCCATGACACTGGAGCTGGATTTAAATCAGCAAAGTGTCCCAGTAAGCAGTGCCAAATTAAATTGAATCCAGGCATTGTTAATTAATGTTATTGATTGCACATACGCTGTGCGAAAGGCCTAATGTGTTCACTTGTTTCAGCCATTGAGTCCTCTGTCTATCCAGTGTTGTGATTAATGCACAGGAAGACACCGATATTGTAGGGTCAGCAGTTATGTTTAGTTGTACGTCAGCACTGCAGAGAGAGAACAGGATGAGCACATTTGTTTCGCTGTGCAGATACTCAAAACAGGCCCACTTCCTGTATTTACCCAGCCCCCTCCCAAGAGCACTTCCTCTTTTCAGACCTCAGATTGCACTTCTGTAGCCTTTAGTGCGCTGGCCTATAAAGAAGTCACGTGGCCATTGAATTTGGGTAGGAAACAGGATGACCGACGCCCCAGAGAAACTCATGAACTGAAGTCGGCGAAAGTGTGGGACGGATAGAACCAAAGACAGACATTGTTGCTTTCAAATGTGCTGTCATTGAACGCAGACTGTGGTATCTCTGTTAGTTACAGGCCTGGTGCCAAATACACAAAGACCCGTCTCATCCCTTGATGTCAGGAAAGAATACCTAGTCCCACCTGTCCCAGACAGCTTACAATCAGCTACTGTTACGTTTCTGTATTCAACAGCTCCCCTCCATTTGTCTTGTCTGTGTTATTATGGACTCATCTGAGAAGCCGTTCACCATTGGTTTTTGTAGAACATTTGCAGAGTTAAAATCTATGGAGATGTTTTTCACAGATTTTGATCTTCTCTCCATCTTCGAAAATCATGCATCTCAGACTGATCAGCAGACAAGTTATATCAGAAGGGCTTGTTTTGCTTGTGGTTTGACTAAAGAACAAAAAGCTGGTTCATTTCCTCATACTAATGTTCATTTGGTACAGCTAATGGGAACTTACAGAACTATCCAAAACATTTGACGCTTTACTAGCCAGACACTCATGTAACTTTTAAGTAATTATGGCCATTGCATAGTTTATAAAATGACAGCAACATAAAGAGTTTTGCCCTCAAACTGAAATCATTACTTCAGTCAGCGTCATAGTTTTCTTTATCTTGATTTGACTCAGGCAGTTTTGCTGTGCCATATGTGACTGTGTAGTTGGGACCCAAATGTCTGACACAATTGCAGAAAGTCAATTTGGTTTATTTTACAAACCAAAAGCACTTCAAGCAAAATGATGAGGTCCTTAAGGGCTGTGAAATTTAACAATTGAGACATTTGGTCCATTGTTAAAATACTTGTTTCTTTCTCATAATATGTGTTAGTTAGATAAGAAGGCATGGGAGATCTTGATTTTCTTCCAATCATTCTTGTCTACTATATTCTCATCCCAGACAGCCACAAACAACATCTGTTGTCTGTATGCAGAACTCCTATCAGGGCAAAACAATCTCAATCAATTTACCCTTTTCATTTAGCTTTCCCTTTCATTACCCTTGAATGAACTAATTTCAGTCTAGAGTGCAGTTCTTTCCATTATTTCAGCGTTTGACCTGTGTATTTGCCAACAATTTCCAAGCTATAACTGAGTACAGTGCATTCAGGATTGCAATTACAGATTAGTTAAAATGTTTCCTGCCAGCAGAAAAATGTATAGTCAAGTTCTGTTTACATTATCGCTGCATATCTGCTGTTGTCCTCTCACTTTCCTGGTCTAGACAGTGATTGAGTTTAAGAATTAGAAATATCCTTTTAGGAATTTAATGTACGAACCACACCCTGCTGTGCATATGACATGAAGGATGAAACGCCTTGGAAAGTTGGGAAGATGCCAGGACATTTTGTTTGAATCTTCTCTTGTATGTTAGCCAACAAGACTCCACCCTCTCATTCCAGTAGTGCTGTACCCGACTCAGAACTTTGTCAGTCGACTCAGATTTAGCTGTTCAATGCGACAATTCAACTATTTGTTCTGTGCTGTACATAATATAGTGAACAAGCCAGGTTAGCCAAGCTAATGCATGCTAGCTAAGCTAAAGACGTGCAACAACATTTTTTGCAGAGGCAAGGTATTAAAGATAAGCCAGAGAATTTATCGTATTAAGGGCTGTAAATTCACAGACTCGCGCTGGGATGGGGCATGAGTACACAGCTGCATGTAGCTTCTCCTCCTCGACTGTAACGTTACTCATGTCAGCAGAGAAAAAGGCGTTTTTAAAAGTCTTGCGTTCAGCTCTCAGTACTTTTGCGACACGTCACGGACAGTAGGGCCTACGCTACTCTCAGTGATTTCTGTGACATGAAGAATGCTTTTTAAAATACTAATGTTTAAAAATATGAACACGGCCAAAATACATAGCCCCGAAAAGCCACGCCAATGAAGACACCCCTTAAAGCATCCTACTTTCCTGTCACACATCCAGTCCATCACCGAATCTGCTTTCTACCACCTCAAAAACATCTTAAGGCTCTGGCCATCGCTCACAGACTCTGTGGCAGAGA
>JAOVVB010255491.1:0-35098 GCA_028570985.1 Heterobranchus longifilis
TTGTTTATATTTGGAGACTAGACTGTAATGCTTTACTGAGGGGTTATAAAATAAAGAAATGATCTCTTTTGTAAATTACCTTATGAATCTACATTATTTTTACCTGCTCTGTGCAAAACCAAACCAGTCACTTTTACCAGTTTAAATGGGCCGCAATCACCTTTTGGCAGACCATCACTTTTTGGCACGACACTGTTGTTCGTTGTGGAGTCTGGCGTGATGGTCAGGCGGTGAAATTAGCTGGTATTAGCTGGATATGACAAGGTGCAGGGAGATGAGTCGGACGCAAGCCGTCCTTGCCAACCGTGGTCTACGGCTGGCTCCGGGAGGACGTGGAACATTGAGATGGCTTCGGTTTTACTCCCATCAGAGGCTCCGGTGGTGGTAAGGTGGAGCTGGTGGAGAGCTTAGGCCTGGTACCCAGAAGAGGCCTGGGATCGTCCGTCTGCGTCTGAGCCACGCCATAGCAGGCGACTGTGGTATCCAGCTCCCCACAGCCGGCGGCATCCGCTGGGCCAAAAGTCACCAGCGAGTCGATGTGCCTCTCTCCCTCTTGGATCTGGTAAAGAGTGGAGATTCTCTCATGGACCTCAGAGATCTCCTGACTGCGCCGTTTGCAGTCTACACAGTCAGATGTCGAGGTAAGTGGCGCCATGATTCCGGTTTGTAGAGATAGCCGAGATTCTCCCACGCTGTTTACAATTGTATGGTTTCCCTCGGGCCTACTCGTTGTCGCCGCTGAGAATAGTTCTGGGAAACAACTTAAAAAATCCGCGTCTGATGACTAAAATCCTTTATCCACTTAAAAGATGCAGTTGAACCACAGTTAGAACAACCATCATTTTAAGGCTGTATCGTTAAAACGTGGCTAAAAACGGGTTAAAAACTGGATAAAATGTCAGAACCCCGCGGAGCTTCTGGCGGGTATACACAGACGCGACGCATGCGCAATGCGCAAAGTACAAGTGATAAGTGACAAGTAATGATCCTTGCAAAAAGATGCGTGACCAGCAATTAGTCATCATGTCAGTCATCATGAAGTAACATGATACTTGACCTTATAAAATGCTTTATAGTGTGTTATGAATGTTTACAGATGCTATACTATAATTATACAGTGCTAAAAGCAGATTGTAAAGCATTAAAAGTATATTGCATACAGAAGTGCTAACACATGTGGCACATCCACACATTGCTTACTTGAAAAAAAGTGAAATACACTTCAAATCTAATGCTTGATCTACAGTTCTTATATAAATTATTAGTAAAGTGAGTATATATTTTCTATCAAATGGAGTAAATTATTTTGTGTATGCATGCCTTTTTCTGCCTGAATCACATTAGGCTATGCCAAGTATGCCTTCTTACAAAGCCATGGCTGATACTAGCACTGATTGATGATACGACACCGACAGACAGATAATGATATCCATCCTGCTATTGATATTCCCATAATTGGCTCATTTCCATGCTAGTTAATGCCCAGTCTCCATACAGCCATCGATTTAGTTGTATTCCCTCCCCACTGGCATTTGGGTAAAACAAGTCTTGATTGATGTTTTAATGGATAACGGCCATGAGCTATGGATGTGGACACATTTAGTCACTCTGATTAGCTATTAGACATGTGCTGGAAAACACTGATCTGCCTCACACAAAATGTAAAATGTTCCATCTCCACCATCAGGTCAAAACACGTTGTCCAATTACTTTGGTTTATGACCAAAAACCTACAAAATGCATGCTAGATGGTGAGTAAACATATTACCTGCTAAACATCAGCATGATAGTGTTGTCACTGTGAGCGTGTTAGCATGCAGACGTTATAGCATATAGCTCAAATTCTATGGAGCTACAACAGTGACAGTACATTTTGGCATTGAAAAATAATTTGAACTGAAAAAGTCAATATTGGCATGAAACGCATTGGAAAAACTGAAACAAGTGTTAACACGAGAAAATAAAACATGCATTAAAAATTACTTTAACTAAGTTCCACATCAGCGGGTGCTCGTTTTTCCCATAAACCTCTTTGCTTCTTGTCACAGAGGAGGTTTTTTTCCCCATTATCTTTCTCCTATTCACTGTTGTTACTCAATTTCCCATGGATTTACCATCCCTTTACTTATGAGTAGTGGTGCTAAGTGAATTTCCCATCCTTCCATCAAATGCCACAACTAAAAACTCTGAACACTTTAGCTTTAGATTCCCAACAACAAATCCAACCTGGTGGCACACCATGTAAATGTAGTTTAAAGGCTGGTAGAGGCAGACTAACATGTTTGTATGGTAACTACTCTATATAAAAAATAGAATTGTTCCAATACAGATACAGAAATGCCTTCGATACTGCCTAAAATTCTGGATCGGGTAAAGTATCAGCAACTTGAAAGTAGTTTTACAGGGATAAGACGGCTGTTTTTCTCTAAAACAGTTGCCTACACACCAAGTTGTGCTGTGCTGCCACTGGCAGCTGTTTTTGGAGCAGCAAAGAAGAATTGATTTCTGGTTCGGTCTGCTATAGCAGAGAGTGTAACATTAGTCAGAGCTAATGTTATCAAATGTCAGCAACTTGGCAAAAATTCCACCAGTAAAAACAGCGATGTGTACAGTATGCAAAACTTCAGTTTCAAGGGGTGGCACTCATGTTGCCAATTTCAGTTTCTGTTGCACTACTACTACTACTACTACCACTGGTATCGACTTGGTACTCGGAATCGGCCAAAATGCAAGTTCAGGTATCGGAATCGGTATTGGGAAGGAAAAAATGTTATCTGAACATCTCTATATAAAAATGTCTCAAAGAATGTGGTAATTTATTGACAGTAGTAGTTTCCAAAGTGAGGGACAGCTTTATCACATCTTTCAGTCCTTCCATGTGGATCGAATTACAAGACTGCAAAAACACATACAAACACAACGTCTTCATGTTATACACACACCACCCTTATCTCTTTCCCGACACCCCCTAGTTTGTCTCAGGAAGTTGTAGCAAGGGTGTTGCATGATGGGACGGATATAGTTCTCCAGAGGGGCCTACAGAGCGGCTGGTGACAGGCTCTATTTACAGACTGCAGGGTACTGAGAGCAGGAAGGGAAACGTTTCCTTTTCCCTGGACACAGAATGCCACATCGGTGGGGGTGCACCGGCTGTAAACTGAGATTAGCAGCTACAGTTGCTCCTTAGGGATGGGGGACGGGGGGGTGGGGGGCTAAGGGAGGAGAGGAGGAATGGGAGATAAAGAGACTGGCAGGCAGGAAGAGAGCAACCTCGCCTCAGCCCAGTCAAACATGGAAAGAGATTGTTGCCTAAAGAAGGAAACTATCAAATAGGGAGGGGTAGTAATGATGGAAAACACAAGAGGAAGAAAAGAATGCAACTTGAATCTAAGACTAAAACTATGTAAAGGAGGCAAGCAGCACTTTTTCATTATCTTGAAACAAAAAAAGAATAAGAAGAAAAATATCCATATTTCACAATGTGTTGCTGGGACATAGCAGCTGCTAGAGTGTAATGTTTTATTATGTCCTCCAAAACGAGAAAAAAAAGTCACACATCCTGTTCCACATCTGGCACACACTCATATCTCACATCTCAACTTTCTGACTTCAAATGAAAAGTGTAATGTGTGAGATAGAAAGGGCATTGCTGCGGATCCCATGTGCTGATATAATATCTGCCTCCTGCCTCCCCCCCCAAAACACAACAATGTATCATTGTGTCACATTGTTTTTACTGCTTTGTTTTGAGGCTTCCTGCTCAAACTTCTGTCCTTTTACCAGATGTGAAAGTTTGCTTCATAACAAATACCGGAAGGGTGTGTTGATGTGCGTGTGTGAAATGTGGTGAGTACATGTGCGTGTCCACCGTATTTTTTGTTACAATCTCATACGCAGTGGGTTTCTTCTGTAATTAATACAAATTACTCTTAGAGGATTTTCTTACAGTCAGTTATCTTCCTGACAAATAACAGAACTGCTCGCTGTGTGATGATTGAAGGCTGAGGCCACATGGCGTATTGTGTAAAAGAGCAAACATGTGTATCATCTTTTGCAATAGAATATTAGAGTTTGTATCCGTCAAATCGTTTCAGATCATGCCACGGTCAGCATTCATTTTCTGCTTCTCTGCATTGCTGATGTCAGGAATCTCACTTCCTGTTGTTCATTTGAGCGTTTCATCTCTCATATTCTATGTAGTGACAGTACATAAATCAAATACTGTGTTTGCAAGAAGAATGCATTTACCAGATATCTGATTTATGGGGGGGGGGGTAGCTGGATGATTTCTACTTCCACAAATGAATGCAATAGTTTGACATTTAGGGAAACACTCTTATTTGCATTCTTGTAGAGAGCTAGATGAGATGATCTGAGCCATTAATTGTTGGCACGTCATATTATTTAGATTTTAGATCTTCTTGCAGTATTACTTTTTGGATACTTGGTGGCGGTGATTAGATGCATAAGGTTGTATAAAGGGCCATAGGTGACAGGAAGGACAGACAGACAGACAGACAACAGCTACAAACCAGCAGTAGAACAACACTCTGGTACAACTAGGAAACCCAGTATGTTCATTCTACTTTATACAACTACAATAAACAACAAACTAAAACTAAACAGGAACTCTCTTCTGTCTGCGATCACTCCTACACCTGCGTAAATAATGGCAACTAAATAGAACGGTGGAAAAGTTGCCATTATACCACTCTCATGTCTGTACAGTTAATATGAAGCCAGTAGCCAGTTAGCTTAAATTAGTTCAGCTTTGAGTATTTTCTTACCTTTGACCAGACCTAGGCGAGCTTTTTCCACAGGGCGTTCTCACTCACAACTCCTCAAATACCGATGCTTGGCCATCGGCGTCTGATACTGACGCACCGAGGCACCCCTGCATCTGTATAACACACACTGGGCTTTCAACTAACTCCAATGTAAACCCATCTGTGTCATTATAGACATAGTATAAAGAGCGTGTAAGTCAAGGAGGAGGCCGGTGATGGATGAGTCTAACAAACACAGACTTTCACCCAGGAGACCGTCCAAGTTGACTTTTTTAAAGTTACGTGGGCTATCTAAACTAACTTTCTTATGCAAAGCCAGAAAGAAAATAAGTTGCATAACAAACGTAGTTAATTTAACCCAAAACATGATCTTTTCCTAAACCTAACCAAGTATTTTAAAAAGACACTGTATGCATGTAACAAGCAGAGACTGCAGTTTCCTGTGAACACAGAAGTGAGCAGAAATTGACACGCTGTCCCTGACAGGTGGAGGGCCACTGACCAAGCGTCAGGATTTGACGAGTTGGGAGTGAGAATGCATTGGTTTCCAGCCAAATACGCTTATATTACTCGCTTTGTTGCCGAGAGCTAGATGAGAAGATTATAGATTGTGAATAAGCACATTTCCCAACATGTTAGACTATTCCTTTAACAGCAAGCTTCAGTTACATTGCCTGGAGGCACCAAAGGCCCACCCCCGGTGCAGCAACACAGAGGTAAGGCTGTGTAGCTGCAGGAAAACATCCACCCAAAAACACCCGCTGTCTGGGCTCAGACACCAAGCGGTGCTGAATTCACAATTCAGGTTTTCTAAGAAATGTATGTGGTTTGCAGAACAGGGCACATGCTGTACATCTGGAGACTAATTTGTGCTTTGCAGTGTTTTATCTGCTTCACTTCTTCCTGCCTGTCAGAGTTGTGCTCACAGAGCTATACAGTGGTTTTATACAACGGTCATGAACTAGTTTCATGTGTTTGAGTTTCACATTCACCCAGTCAGCCTCTTCATTACCCCAGCAGGCTTCTTTTTTTTTTTAAACAGCGTTAGCGTGGCTAGTTCCTGTTTATATATTCCTCCCAAAAACAGCTTGCATCCCTGAGCAGACCACAAACCCCACAATTTCCTGCAGTCATAAAACACCATTCATTATGTGCATTCAGATGAAGAGCATGAGAGATTACAGACTGCAAACAGACTGGTGAAATCAAAAGTAAAAAAATGCTTCTTTTTTCTCATTGCAGGTGCAGGATACCACATGTTTCTTTCTGAAAGTGAGGCACGCCTATCACTAGTAGCACAGAATGATGCCAGTCAACTGAAACCTTAACGAATCACGGCCCTAATCACCATCACTGCTAATTCACTGCCTTAAGTAATCACTACACTAGCTTAGATACCGCAGCCAGTGAGTTTCGATCCACCCTCCCACCAGGCTCTCCCACTACCGCGTTTCCCCGACTGATTTAATTCCACCCACAGCTTGATTTATAGCTCTTTAGGTCCAACACTTTCCCTCAACAGCTACCGTCCCCTCCCTGTGTCTCCCACTCTTCTGCGTTCCAGCCATGCCTTTAAAGGTGAGGAGAGGAGACTTACTGAGGTTTCACAGAGTCTGTGCCCTTTCATGGGAGCTGAAGTATAGTGACGGAGCAACAGGAACATCCCAGAGGGACACAGAGAGAGTAGAGATGAGTGAACCATTGAGGGAAGTTAAGAAGTGACGCAGCAACAGGAACATCCCAGAGGGAAGTTAAGAAGTGACCCTATTTGCATTGAGATGTCACATCCACTCACAATTAGATCATGCATTCACATACTTTTATGATGAGATGGTCCTCCTGCGAAAAATGACACCATAGGTAATCTGTACAAGCTGCAATTATGACCCATATTTACGTTTTATTGTTAGGCGGCACCCTCTTCTAGCTGTAGTAATTATGATGGGAGCAAAGCAGGAAGTCATGTATCATATGTTTTTTTTGCATGACTTTACCTTATTATAGGTGTATAGTGTTCTACTGTCAGGACATAGAATATAAAACATGCCGTTCGGCAGTGTAATTTTGTAAATGTACAGGTTACAAATTACAATAATTGTTGTGTTAAAAGTTAGAACTGTTAGTAAGAAGGGTATGCAGTTAATATGGGACCCCTCTCAATACACTCACAACAGCAGTTGTTTCAATATGGCGGTATATGAGAAATTCATATCATACTGGAAAAGGGTCAGACAGACTTTAACCCAGGAGACTGCTGTTCGGGTCCCGTTTGAAACAAAAAGACAATGCTGAATTATTATAACTACGTCACATTCTACGTCACATGCATAATTACGTCATATAGTTTCGTATGGAAGTAAAATAACGTAACAAATGTACTGTTTTCACCCAAACCACGATCTTTTCCTAAGCTAAAAGTAGTTTTGGTGCCTAAACCAAACCAAATCTGATTCCAACTCTGCCTATGCTGCACGTCTTTTAAATTCTATTTTTTTTGTGTTTAAATCAGTTAAAAAAAAACACACTTCCAACAACTAGTTCAGAAGAAAACGTATAAATTCAGGTGACCTAGCAGCTAAAGTGAGAAAGGCTGATACAGGTAATTATGGGAGTGTAGCAGGGACTGTGGAGTAATAGATAGGATTAGCTGATGAAAAGTGAGATAGGGAAGGCAGACAGTGCATTGGACCGTACACCCGAATGATGGCAAACATCCAGCACACGTGTCTGGCTGAGCTGCTGCTCCTGTTGACTCTGTCATTTTCTTTTTTGCTTGATTTTTCTCGTGTGTTGATTGAGTTTCCCTCTTTCTATATCCTCTGCTCTGCCTTAGTGTCATTCCTTCCTCTCCTCCTCCTCCTCCTCCTTAAAAATGTGTTGCTGTTGGTCCTTTGGCATACAGCAGCAGCCCTGCACAATGGATCCAATTATGGCTGGCTTTCATGATAAGTGCAACACTGCTGCAGGTTGAGGTGGAGGAGGTGGCTGGAAGGGATGTTAAATATCAAGGGTGGCCGCTCCAGAGGCCTGAAGTAATTGCACTGCGGCAGCGAAGGAGAGAAAGGAGAAATAGAGATGCAGAGGGGGGGGGGGGGGTTTATCTCTTCTACTTGATTTTACCCCTATATGCTGAAGGCACTTTTAATCCTTGAAATCCTTTCTTTTTAAAGCGCTCAAGTCAAGCACCACTTCACTTGTTGGGTACATGAGATCCATCATATTCTCATGCAACAGTTCGTATGATGCCTTCGGAAATATGACAAATTGTGAAATGGCGACTGTTACGTGACGGTTACGTTTAAGCACCAAAACTACTTGGCTAAAGATCTCATATTGTAAAAGAGAGATTTCTGTGTCTTTTGTTATCATAAAGCAGGTCTTGGTGCTATATAAATACTGTGAAAGTATTGAAATGCTCAATCCATGGAGAAATGCACACAACCCATATATATTTAGAAACTGTGCCTTTAAATGAGCAGTCAGGAGAACCTGTGAGATCACAGAGGTTACTTTGAGGTAACTGCTGCTCTGATAGAATAGACTTTGGACTAACTGTTTTATTGATTTGTGCTTTGGTGACAGATTTCTCTGTCACATATGACGGCTGATGTTGATGGCTGCCACATTTGCATTCTCTGAATCAGACGCTGATCTAGAGTGCGCACAAAGCAAGCTTGTCCAATATTCAAAATAGGAACTGTTAATCAGCAACGTGCAGCTCCGGCCAAAACACAGACTTTTCTGCCTCCCACAAGAATGTGATGGGCTGCTAAGACTTTCAAATGCCCAGAGAGGCAGCCAGTCACAGCTTACAAGTCAAATCCCACCGCTCTGACATCAAAACATGGGAGGATAAAGCTGGGGGTGAAGTATAAGCGAAAACGTTGCAGAGCAAGTAATCAGCAACCCCCGGCACTCAAAGATGCTTCCTAATCCCCGCTGCTCTGAGGGCGGTGGGAGAAAATCACCTTGAATGACTGCAGTCAGACAGCCTGTTTGAAAGAACAGGGAATGAAGAAGGTAGGTCTGACCTCTCGCTTGTTTAATTCAGCAGCCGAGGCGGACTCACGATGAGCTGGGATGTGGCCTCCAGTGTTACTCTCATCGGGTGTTTATTGGTTATTAGCTCAGGGGCGTAGCACAAAATTCTGGACATTGTAAGGTGAAGTCCCTCCCCTTCCGGTGATCCCCATGGGACCTTATTTGAAAAAAAAAGAGACAAATAATTTTTTGATCCTGTTTGAATTGTGCCATGACTTACACATATGATGTTTGCCAAAAGAAAGTTGCAGTTTGTCGTCATATCATTTAGTTTTGGGTGTGTAGTTCTAATTACGTACTATACTTAAACAGTTTTACGACAAAACTGCAACTTTCTTGAGTTGCAAATTTAACTTTTCAATTGACAAACATCATATAATTCATGGCACAACTCAAACAGGATCAAAACAGTATTTGTCTCTCGCCGTTCACCCGCATCCACAGCTATTCATTCTAGTATCTTTGTGGGCCCTCCTCACATGAGGTCCCTGTATACTAACCCCGTGTCCAGACCGCAATGTGTATGGTGTGTTTTTCATTCAAACATCTTGCCGAACATACGTTCTCATTTTAATACACGCAGCTGTCTGCACCAGCTCCATGCAGGCTCACGGTTCAGCTGCGTCTCACAGGCGTAACTGTGATCTGAAGCATTTATTTACGCTATTTGTTTTCGACAATTCATGTGTGAATCTTCTTTGATTGTATTGTTACTGATGGTATGCTTTCTCATTTATTGCTGTTTATTTATTGATTCTGTATTGTGTAATCTTAATGTGTAAAACAAAGTGGTATACACTAGTTTTTTTTCATCCTCTCGCCCGATTATGAGGGGGAAACTCTGTGCATTCCAATACCCATACTACCATACTATTTAGTATGCCAAAAAAAAGATTTTGTATGTCCCAGTCCCAATACATAGTAGGTCAAATGCAGTATGCAAAAATTACCAGGATGTCCATACTACATCCAGTCACATTTTGCAGTATGCAAGCCAGCATGCTTCTCTGGCTATTCTGGCCCACAATCCTATGCACATATAAGCAAGAGGGTGAAAGTTCAAGGCAAAATGTGCATATGCATGGGACATTATGTACTTTGTAAGGGCAGCTGCAGTATGTACTAAAGTAAAAACAAAAAGCATGCAATTTGGAACACAGCCAGTTTAGTGTGAGATCCACATCTAGTGGTCAAAATAATGACATATCAAAGGAAAACTGCACACTGCACAGAGAGTTTGGCTGCTCTTTTGCTGCTCAACACTTTGAAATGCTCACCATGTCCACTGATGTGACGTTTGCAGTCTTGATGGAAGGTAAGAGTCCCCCCCCCCCCCCCAAGTCCTACGCCCCTGGCTGAGTTGCCAGGGGTCTTGAAAGTTAATGTAATTTGATGACAGCAAGGTATCTTCCCTCCACCTCCTCCTCTCCTCCGCCCAGATGGGTAAAGCCATAACTTTTGATTACTATCAGTCTCCCCTGAGTCAAGGCAGGATACAGACCCTGCCACTCCCTCAATCTAATTTTAGGAATGGGCGTTCCTTCATCCTCCTCTACTCTGCTCAGTGATGTTCCTCTTCCTGAAAACATTGACCCGTTCATTCCATTAGTCCAACCATTGACCCAACAAATGACTGCTGTAGGATGCAACCCATGTCTTCTACAAGTCTGAGCACAACAGCTGTGAGGACTTTTTTCCGACACAAAGTACATTAATGACTCCCTAATGAGTCAACATGAATATTTTGACATTGCTGTGGCTGATGGTGCAAGAAGACAAGTCCTCGCATGATCTTACTGTTGCAATACAACAACACACATTCACACTGATGCATATCAAGTGATGGAGTGAAATGGCACATAAAATCACACTGTTGCGTGTTTCTTCTAAATAAAAGTGCCTGACCAAACGAGAAAGAAAGACATTGGAACCCGCCATGCGTAAAACTGTCTCACAAGTGGTTTCTAACATGAAAGTTATGACACATTTCTTCTTACCTTTAGAGCTTGAAGAGTCCCATGCTCTGAGAGGAGGCGACAGTCACAACAGTTGTGGAGAGATGAAAAGCGTTACATCACCAGCACCACCGAACTCAAAACGTCTGTTTGGCAGAGTGGGAACACCAGGGTCCTGCAGAGAGAGGCGCCGATGATCAGAACCAAAAAAAAAAAAGTCATCAGTAGACACTCGGATGCTGGCGCTTCTCTGAATGGGCTCTGCGGGTATTTTTACGGTACATTAACCCACAAGTGCGCACAAGTCATCTCCTGGCGCGCTCGGAAGCGAGTTATGGATGTGATGTGTTGTTGGTGTAGCAGAAGCAGGCGAGCTCAGTCATCTGGTCGCAGCTGGACGCGCGTGCCTTCATGTTCCAGCTGTGCAGCTCGCAGTCACACTGCAGAGCCACAGTCCCGCCTATTGGTAGCGGCACAGCAACACCACAGTCCGCACATGCATCACACGCCATAACAATATATCATTCTGCTGCATGCTCTGCGACATTAATGCCTCTTGTCAATCCAAACCGTTTCTTGATGGACGTGTACACTTCCAAGTTTGTGCAGCCTTCACATACACCTCATGCATTTCGAAAATGTTAACATTTTATCAAGTGCTTTTGGCTGGATGACACTTTTTTTCAGTAAAGAGGCAGGCTATGGCGGACGGAACCTGCCAAAATAAAATACATTAAATTTAATTACATTTAATTAATTAATTAATTAATTAATTACTCGAGAAATCATATCACACATGTGATTATGTCCGTTTTTCCAAAATAAAGTGTTAACACAAAAGCTGACCCCACATGACACACGCCCTCCTCATTTGCATAATGAAGAAGAAATGCATTAAAAATGTAAAAGGAAATGCATGTAATGTAGAAATGAATACATAAATAAATAATTGTGGGGAAATGAATAGGGGGAACAAGGCAAGGGAAAAAAATAAATACAAATATAAATACATTTAAGATAAATAAATAGGGGAATTTATCCATATAAATCAATAAGCACATTATAACAGAAACATCAGTTTATGTCACATTTTATAAATTCATTAATGCCTACATTAATTTTAAATACTATTTTTGGTACATTTAATGGCATATTAATTTATTTATCAGGTTATCTATTTATTGACTTTGGCAGGTTCTGTCCTCCATCATCTGCTGCAGTGATGGAATGAATTCATGAATTTGATAATTAATAAATGTATGCATAACACTGCAGGACAAGCAGAGAACATATGCCCTAACCCATTGAATATGCTTACAGTAGCCTAAATCAATGAATGTTACCCCCAAGAAATAGTTTTGGATCAGTTTACACAAAAGGGTATGCTGCCTCTCCTTTGAATAAGATATAACCTTCTTTCCTCCTCAAATGATATCATCTTCAGGGTTATAGAAATGTGGTGTTGGGCTAATGTTTTGAATTTATGGAAAGAAAGCTCACAAGGCAAACCACCAAAAACTGTGCCACCTTAATTCACCCTATAGGTTAAGTAACGCAGCAATAAAGTGAGCTAACTCAAATTATCCCCACCTTCATCAGCTGCAACATTAAAGCGATGAAAATATTAATGTATCACTAATTATAATCCAGTAATATAATGTTTACCCACCATTTGTTTTTGGTCCATTAATGTGCGCGTGGCTCCACGGCTCTAGATGGCGTGCTCATTTTCAGTGTCGGCTCTTGGTCTTCTGTTGTCGCTCAAAGTTACAAAAAAAATAAAAGTTTAAAAGCCAAAAGCTTAAAGTCGAATATACCAATCCATTTATTACAAAATTAACAAAATAAGTTTCTCAAAACAACAAATCACACACCGTCTAGCTGCCTCATCTCACGGTGAAAAAACAAAAGACCTGGCTGTTTGTCACACCTGGTACAATCATTCATTAGGCCACTCACACCCGGCTGGTTACTGGTTAATGGCCTATTCTGTATAATGAGTACTTTACTACATATTGATGCTAATACTTTTGTCCATTTACTTAAGTAAAAAAAATATATATATAATAATAATAAATAATGCAGGACATTTACTTGTAGCAGATTGAAACAGGGAGCACCAGTACCCTAATATTTACATATAATTTACATATAATAACCTATAATAAACTAATATTTACCTATACTTTGTTGCAATATCTGAGTATGTTGCAGAATGCCAGTAAAATGAAAATAATCATAGAACACACTGAGTCACTTTATTCAAGTGCGCAAGAAATGGATCGGAAATGGATGTACTTCTTCTTCCACTACTGCTAAAGAGTGCAAGCACTCGTGCAACAAGCTGTCTCAAATTGGAATTGCGAGTTTTCCGACAGCATTTGAAAGCAGCACCGCACATGACTGCCCATACCAGGAAAAGGAAGAGAGCCGGAAGACCTTTTTCTCTATATACATCCATGCTGGAGACAGGTATGTAGGTGCTGTTTAATTATTACGCTTTATGAAATTATGTTTCATCAGTCATAGTAAAAGAGACCATCTTGCATTAACTTAAGGGGTAATAATTACTTTAAATGTGACGACATAAACAACAATAACTTCCACTCCTGTAGAGTTGTGCATGTGGATTTGTTTTTCATTGTGGAAGTACACAGTACACTGTGTTTCATAACATTCGTAATTGCAAAAAGGCGAAATAGTGTCAAACATCTGAATGAATGAACTGAAAGTAAAGTCATTGGTAAATAGACACATTATAACTTAAAGAACCATAAACTGATTTTTCATTAGGCCTACCTGGAACATTGTTTCTTCACATATCTTATATGGATTTTAATAGGGGGAAAAAACAAAACATGGATTGGTTTTCTTTTTTGTCACGTTGTTGATTTATTGATTGGTTTTTTAGATTCAGTTTTTATTCATATAGGCTATTCATTGAATTTTTTCATGTTTTGAAATTTCCAAACAGACCTGAGGGTGCAATCCTTTCTCAACAGCAGTCTGGTCATTCCATGGGACCCCCCCCTTCTTGAATCACTCTAATACAGAAACAGGACTGAGGAGGAGAAGAAAGGGAGAAATCCTTTCATCCCAGGCAACATCTGCAACATCTGTTTCCCAGAATGGACAGCCAGGAGGTGGGGGATTTACTGCAGGAGTGCCTCAGAGCAGCTCAACAGTCCACCCAGCCCTCCGAGGCACAGAGGCTCAACTACTGCAGCTGCAGAGGTCAGACACAAGATGCTGCTGTTTGCTCAGTTCTCATTCATGCATGGGAGGATGTTGGATTGAGATTTGGGTAAAGAGATTTGGTGGTGGAATTAGATCCACACATCAATCAATCAATCAATCTTTTTTTTATAGCACCTTTCATACAGGTTAGTGCAGTTCAAAGTGCTTCACAGATGACAGTTTGAATAGGGTAAACATTTTTAATAAATCGATATCACCATGAAACTTCCCCAGTTGATTACTTGCATTAAGACAATTATTTTTGTATTGCAAGTTTCTGAAATGATGGTTAAATATGCAAATGAGGCATTATCTAATGCTAACTTTTGTTGAATTTTGGATAAATCTACAGACTCAAATGGATGCAAATAGAAGTGGAGTAAAATAAACACCTAAATGTGTATTTTAGATGTTTTGGACTCGTTTTAGACATGTTATGGAAACAAAATCGATCTGCCTGTATTGTCTTGTCTTAATCTTTGCACTGCCATGCACTTTTGTTGGATTTGTGAACTTGCACTTCTGTCCTGTAGACTCGCTGTGTGCAGAGCTGGCCTCTCTCCTGCAGGAGGCAATGGAAATGAAGTGGCCCTTTGTGCCAGAGAAGTGGCAGTATAAGCAGTCCGTCAGCGCCAATGACAAGACCAACCTCAGTGACCTCATCAGCAAGCACCTGTCTCAGCTACTGGTAACAATGACACTGCCAAGTAATGGTTTCCTTGTGCTGTTAGTGAAAACAAATATTCATTAAATATGTTTGCTGTGTTGCCAGGCTGTTCTAAAGGCTTCCATCGTGGCTCAGGAGACACACACGGCACTGGCGCTGGTCTTCTTAGTCGACCGCTTCCTCTACTGGACAGACGAGTCCAGCCGGCTGCTGAAGATCACCAAGCTGCTCCACAGACGCCACCGTGACACCCCCGTGGCCCCGCAGCTGGTCATACGGCAGGCCAGGGTCTACCTTAACTCTGGTACTGTGTGGTGGAGGGGTGGGGTGGACTTCATTAAGTGAATGAGTCAAGTTCTCCTAAATCACTCGTACAGGACACTTAAGAATAATCCTGTTCATACAAGTGGCTCTTGCATGAGGCCCATTGTCTTTATAGAGATATTTCATGTTTTGGTATGCAGAGCTGGATAAACATGACAATCATCTTCCCTACAGGCAAACTGCAAAAGGCAGAATACATACTGAGCAGTCTGATTAACAATAGCGGGGCCACAGGTAGGTGCTATGTTATTCTCATTGCCTTTAATAATGTATTATGTTGTTTTTTACAACCTGAATAAACATCTTTGTTTTTTGTATTCAGGCTGTTGGGTGTACCACTCTGAAAGTGACAGGGCTCTTGTGCAGGCTGTTAGTGTGCAAGTGCGTGGAATGATTTTGCAAAAGCTAGGTAAGATCTCTTTCCTGAAAGAAAGAAAGAGTTTACTGCTGATGCATTGATATAATGGCTACTTTCTGTTCCAGGCCTGTGGCTCGAGGCTGCAGAGCTGATCTGGGCCTCTCTGGTTGGCTACTACGCACTTCCTCAACCTGATAAAAAGGTATCCCAAACACAGTATTGTGATTGCAGTTGCCATATGATGAGCTTGTAAACATGCATATTCCAGTTTACACACAGTTATAAACCTTTGCTATGCATGTCTGTATATGTTTCAGGGCATTGGGACCTCTCTTGGCATACTGGCTAACATATTGGTGTCTATGAATGATGAGGATTTCCACACTTTTAGGAATAATCCAGATATTGATTTGGTAAATCTAACTGTTTTAAGCTGTTTTCTCATATGAACTCAACGTGAGACTAGGTGAGGGGTGGCACCTGGGTAGGACATGCAGGAGGCAGGACATGACATAATGTAGATCACACCTCGGTCACGTAATTTGGTCATCTTGCTGTTCCTTGAATTTCGGCATCGGCCCTTACCGTCAGAAGTCTCATTGTCTCCAGTTTTATACATTTTCGTTGGCATCTTTGTGTAAATGACCCTTCTTCTTCACCCTTGGATCTTTGTTTTTTTTCGGTTTCACGCTAGCCACACGATAGATACGTCATCAACATGCTCACTCGTCTGTTTAATGTCCAGTCAGAATGAGTCATACATTCATGTATACAGCTCCTTTAGTGTCCAGAAAATTCCAGGGTTTCAGTGCATATGTGAAAGGGGTTACAATGATATTTTTAAATATTGTTGGCTTTGTATAAGTCCTTGTCTGTGATTGTTTGGAGCAGTCTTTACTGGGGGACAGGAGTCATCGTCTTCTTTCAGCCGCCCAGGCAGCTAAGATGGCGGTGGTATACAGCCAGTACACTTCACTCTACGTGTTGACCAACGTGGTAAGTTGTTCTATTCACGGGGCTCTGCCACGGCTCACTGTTGCCTGACATAGATCATACTTCTGGAGGAACACAATAAAGCACATACTAAAAAGTAAATTTGATCCTGCAAATAACAGCAAACAGAAACCAACAAATGTGGGTTGAAATTGTAATGAAAATTAATTCAGTAAGTCTGGTGAAGAGGTCCAAAAACACTTTTTCTGTTTAACTGTTAAGGTTAGACAAAACCATTTTCTTCATTTATCAACATAAACTTGAACATGTTGCGAGTTAGAGGTACCTTAGTAGTTTTTCTTCCTTACTTTGGTTGCTAAGGTCTTTTGTTTGACTTTAAGGAATTCCTTAAGTATAAGAAGATAAGAGAAAATCTTAAACACTTGAGGAAAAGTCTTAAGGATGTTTTGTGCAACCAATTTTATTTTAAGGAAACCATAACTCTGACTTAGAAAGGAAAATGTTAACATAAGGTGTTTTGTGCAATTAGCCCCCACGTTTTCAAAATCTGACACTTCAGAAGAGGTATAAATCTTATTCTCTTTTTTCTTTAGGCAACCCAGGGGACCTGCTTGTTATCGTACAGTTTCTCAGTGGAGTGCCCTGCCTCTCAAAGGCAGCCTTTCCTCCTGCAGGCTCAAGAGGCATTTGCAATCGGTCTGCTCACCAAAGCAGAGAACGAGCCGGTCACCAGCAAGCAGGAGCTTCACACTTTCTTGAAGGCTGCCTATTCTCTCACTGTCGCTCACAAATGGCTCGGCACTCCTCCGGAGGTTGCGGCGCAGGCAACTCAAGCATGTCAAAAAGCTTTAGCAGATTTCTATGATTACTGCAATGCAGATACCCAAGACAAAGATAGACTCTGTGCTGAAATCATGCATCTGGTCGCCCAAGTCAAGCTCCTGTTGCGAGTGGAGCCTTTCTTTAATTCAGATGAGGGGTCTTTTATCCCAGACAGCTACAGAAACATCAAAGACACGTTGGTGAATTTCACTCTGGAAGGTTTCGCCAAGGTGATGCAGCGATTCCAAAAGTATCACGCATCACTGTGCGAGACAACCAACACAAACTGTGAGGGGAGCAAAGATCATATAGATGGGGCAAGGTTATGTATAACCGCACTGGGGACAACCATTGGTACACTCAACACAGAATGTAGCACGGAGGCCTGCAAAGTGTCACCCAAAGGAGAGGATCTGAATTCATCTGCTGTGCACCCACCTCAAAAGCCTGATCTGTGTACCACTGTAGGAAGCACAGAAGACCTCGGCTCTTCATGGCAGAGCTTCTCCTTGAGTAGTTCAGGGTCTCCGAGGCCCAGCAGCAGCGGCTTCACAGGAAATAGTGCCGTTAAAGGTGAAGCAAATGCACGCCATCAGAGCTGTGTGACCACTGAGGTTAATGATGATAGGTCAGACAGCATGCTACAATCCGCTGATGAAAACAAGAAGCGAGACTACTCTGGTGTTCGTTCTCAGACAGTCCCAAGTCATGCAATACCTGACACTTCCTCCTCCAGTCAGAGTGGTTATTCAGAGAAGTTCAAAGTGAGACAAGCCGGAATAGAGACGCTGGACACCGAGGAGGATTGGATGACAAACGTTGGTGTGGCGCTGCAACCGTCAATAGCTGAAGGAGCAGCGCAATCTTTATCCCAGCTCGCTCTCAGAACATCCTCCGGCTCGCTCGATGACAGTTTCAGTTCCCAGTCATCATGGGAGAAAATCTCAGCTGACCCAAACTCCCCCATAAACAGAAAACCTCAACCAAGCAGCCTCTCAAAAGCAGGAACCGGCCAAAGCAGCAAGTCTCCAGAGTCTGATGGCAGCTTCTTCCTCTTGGAAACGCTTGATTCTGAAAGCAGTGATTCAGCTCATGATCCCACACACACAAAACACACATCTGGATGGGAATTCAGACCTCTGGAGAGCCGTAATGTTAACCCAAACATGGACACTGACTCAGTATCTGTAAAACCTACCACCAAGAACTCTTTAGCAACCCCTCATCCAAAGCTTCCCCAGTTTGTCCCAGAACAGTGTGCCTCCACTGAAACTTCCACAGAGAGTTCATTTGAGATGCTGGAGGAGCATCAAAGTGGACGCCAACACAGTGAAGTTAATTCCTCCGAAAAAGTGAACATCCCTCAGATGAATAACCCCTCATGCTACAGCTGCCTAAAGCCCAGCTCTGCAGCTGTCCCTGAGAGGCAGTATTTGTTGTCACAGCAGGATTACCGAGCCCTGCTGGCCGGAGTTTGCCATGAATGTCTGCTGAAGAGACTTCGAAGTGACAAGACACAATTCAAACTAAAGACACACAGGACTGCTTACTGTAAGTCTGAACTCCCATTGTTGTTGAAATGTGTCTATCATCAGTAAATCATTTTAGCCCTGCATGGATTGTAACGGATCCATTGTAATCAGTCCCGACACGGAAGCTAACACTGTTTTTTAAACTGTGTAACTAAATTAACTTTTTTAGTTGGGCCTTTCTTTAGATGCCTAAAATACATTTAGCTGCTGCCCCCGTCCACAGCGGTACATCGCTTAGCTTCCGTGTCAGAGGAGTGAATAAAACATTGATTTTAACTGTCTGCTAATCTCTAAACATCATCTCTATTAGGTGCTCTTCATTTAAAGTTCTCTAAAGCCACGGGCCTGTGGACAGCCAGGGAGACCTGCGTTTACATCGGGGAGCCGATGGGGATGCAGGGCAAGCAGAGAGCGGCAATATGGCTGCAGTTTTTACACCAGGAGGAAAGGTTAAGCAGGTATGCAGCTGCAAATCCCATAGGCACATCCTGTACATAATGACTTTAAGTCTCACTTTGTCTGTGTATTTTTGTCCCCAGTTACGTGGGGAAAGATTACTTGAAGCCAAAGGAGATCCAGTTTCACCTGAAAGATGTGGAGAGACAGATGACAGCCCAGCACTATGTGACTGAATTCAACAAGAGTCTTTACGAC
Source organism: Heterobranchus longifilis (assembly GCA_028570985.1). Classification (NCBI taxonomy): domain Eukaryota; kingdom Metazoa; phylum Chordata; class Actinopteri; order Siluriformes; family Clariidae; genus Heterobranchus; species Heterobranchus longifilis. The sequence continues at coordinate 19,332 of JAOVVB010255491.1, forward strand.
AAGGAAGTGATGGCTCAGATCTTCTTTATTCCTTCAGAGGCACTACTGGTGAGGCCAGATCATACATGCATGAAGGTTTACTTCATGCATTTACAAATGCACTACATTTTGGGAAAGTAGATACATCAGATGTTGCATTAGAATTAAAATGACTTCATTCATAATGAATACCACTTTAATAGAACCCCCTTACTCATATACATAACTTAAGAGACAGCAGAGTGCAGAAAAGCCTGCAGCAGCCTTGGAGCAGTGTTGGTTGAAATTCAAATGTAATATCCCCAGCACACCCTCCAGCTGTCAGTTTACAGCTAGAAATATACTCTCATGACAGTAGTAGAGCCAATATTTAGTTGGTTACAAATCTAGAATGTAATATGAGCTGGAGAAAATATGGTGCAAATAATAGCTTAGTGGTGAGTATTCTCTCAATTGTCTGCACTTTTCTGAATGAACTGGCCCTGACTGCAATACTTTGAGTAGTGACATAACACTCAACAGAATAAAGCCATTGAGTTACAGGAGAAAATAATTGTACTACACAGCCCTGTTATGAGTTTGACAGGCTTTCAGTGGGACATATGCTCATTTTCATACTTGTATTTTGTGTTTCTACGAGAACATGTTTACATGCCTTAATGTTAAAAAAAACAACAACACATTACCTTTCTCATACTGTCTGTCTGAATATACATGTATTCACCGAAATGCTCTATTTTAATCTGTCTATTTAAAAAAAAATAGATAGATAGATAGTTGTGACATCACAACTTAAAGGAAGTCCTGATGGTTCGTTTAAAGGCACAGTTTCTGAATACAGGCGGTGTGCATTTCTCTGTGGATTGAGCGTTTTGATACTTTCACAGTATTTATATAGCACCTAGACCTACTTTATAATAAAAATAATAACATGGAAAGTTTACAACATGGGACCTTTAAATATTTTCTAAATCCCCTCTTGTTTTCTGTACTTGTGAATAGATTCTGAATGGAAATGAGATCGTGGGCTGTGTAACGGTGGAGCCCTACATGCTCGGAGACTTTGTCAAACTGACCAACAACACTGGAAAGAAGGACAAGAGTTTCCAGGCTACAGAATATGGCCTTGCCTTTGGACACTTTACCTACCTGCTGTCTGACCACCAGGAGGTTGTTGTAGACCTGCAAGGTGTGTGTCACTGAAATCACTGTTAGTGAGATGATGATGATGAGTAGTTAGTTGTGAACAACTCCTTCCTTTTTTCACAGGGTGGGTGACGGCCAATGGCAAAGGGCTGACGTACCTCACTGACCCCCAGATTCACTCCACCAGGGCCCCCAAAGGCCCCTCCAACTTTGCAGCCAGAGGCCTCAGGTACTTCCTGGAAGAGCAACATGGGCCAGAGTGCAATGGCATTTGCCAGCTACTCAAACTTCCCCCAGTGGTCAGCAGTGTTGGGTAACGCCACTTTTAAAAGTAACTTGTTACATTACACAATTACTGCTATTAAAACGTAACTCTTTATGTTACAGCGTTACTTACTGAAAAAAGTAACCAACTACTGTACCTACTGTACGTCTATATTTGAATGCATTAACTCATTAATGTCATTGCAAAAACTTGTCTACGGCCCATAATCTGGAAAATGGAAAAATAAATGATACATTATATTCAGTAAATGTTCAGAAAATAACATGATTTACAGCCACATAATTGCAAGCTAAATTGTATTGCAGTTGAGTTTCCACTGCAATAAATACTAAAGATACTTGTGTGCTTTGCTGTGGAAAATAGTGTTTTTGTAATCAATCACTGCCTCCTCACTATGTGACTGGATTGCTGTCTAACTGGACTGGCAGTGCAGGAATCACCTGACACTGAGACAAATAACATTGAAGCTTGTCCTTTATGAAAAGTTTCCATCATCAGCGCTGTGTAGATTTAATCTTTCACTGCCCTGATTAACACCCGCCTGTCGCAAGCATCAGTAGTGACTTTCAGAATGTATGTAAAATGTAAGCAGGTTACAAATAAATAATCTTTATTCAAACACAATGGGGTTGTGATCACACAACCTCAGTAATAATACAACAAAGTAGAAAACCTGTAAGTTCTTATGTCATAATATTTATTAAGCTACTATAGTTCAGCCAGTCAGGTGACCACTGCACACTGTTAAGGTCAGATAATCTGACAAACATTTGTTCAAACTTCCCAATGATGATAACAAAGTTCTGCTGCTGCTTTTATGTGAAAGAACAACACAAGTAAAATATTAGAGATAGAGATAGAAATATTAGAGAATATTAAGAAATTAGACATCTATTGAAAATATTTCAACACAGAATATCCATAAAACAATGCAGTAACACTATACCTAAACAAAATATCACGCAAATCCAGAGAAAATGAAAATTTGTAATACAAAAAATTATTGTTTTAATGTATGTAAACAACTGGGGAAGTTTCATGGTGATAACTATTAGTTGCAGTACGTTTCACCATATTCACCTGTAGTGTTGCAAAATGTATGGAATTTTACAATACATATCTTTAAAGGCAGTTTCCTTCCTATTTATATTCTGAAGGTTCATTTTTATATGATTTATATGACATTTTATTCCTAAAACAATTGCTGTTGTTGACAATATTTTCTGATTTATGGAGAGATAAAAAGACAAAATTCCCTCTGTGAAAACCTTTGAATCAAATAAAAATCAACAAAATGAAACAGTATTTTGAACCTGCTTTATCCAATGTTCACTTTTCTGTTCTGGAAATGGATGCTAATTAGCACATATTTAATAAGATAATGCCTCATTTCAGAGAACTTGTAATACAAAAAAGAATCATCTTAATGTAAGTAATCAACTGGGGAAGTTTCATGGTAATATCTATTAGTTAACATGTTTAGTCTGTAGTGTAAGTGCTCTAATTACAGCAGTCACACACCTTTGCATCACATGATGACAGTGATGTCACTCATGGAGCTATTAGAACATGTGACCCTCCTCTCCACTGACATAAAATCCAGTTCTGGTTTTATGAGCCTCGCTGTTTTGTGAACACAAACAACATTCTTTACCCCTGACCCACTGTGCACAGACCTTAGTCACTCTGTGTGCATGCACTTAATGCAAAAACAATTACTTTTTTCTGAACATATTCCACAGAGGAATAGTGTATTTTTGCATTTTGTTCTCCATTTATCGTCTATTTGAGGTTCATGTGTCCTGAAATTTGTATCGATATAATATTATCTCAAACATGAAAAACTTTAACCAGCCTTTGGTAAAGATAAAGTAGGGATAGGTTAAGGGGTACTGGATATGTATGGCCTTTTATCTTGATTTTGATAACAGAAGTGTATGACTTTCATAAGAGTCATAGGGTTAAAAATAAACCCTGGAAGCAGGGCTCTCTCCTGGAGCCTCTGTGTTCGTGTTTATAAGGAAGTGACTGCATGCACCAGAGTGTTTGTGTGGCCGTCTTGACAACAGGAGTGTGGAATCCACAAGTATGAGACTCTTCGTAGTATTAACGTGTTTCCTGGCAGGCTGTCTGGCTCAGGAGCCTCACCCATGCTGTAAGTAAAATAACAGTGAAAAGTGTTTGTGGTTGTTGGAATGGATTCATTTCTTATGCTACTGTATTTTATGCTTTCTCAATACTCAAGAATATTTGTATTGCTTCCCACAGTGATCAAGCTCATTTATTTACTCTGTCAAATAATGCTATAATAATGCTAATAAGGTTATAATTTCACACTTTTTCCATAATACAGCAAGTCCCCCTCTTCTGAGCGGAGCCTTCGTCGTGGTGAGTATTGATTGTTTCAGAGTGTGTTATATGAGCATCATAAAGCAGAACCTGAGCATAATAATGACTAAGCACAATCGGAGCCGGATTAAACGGATAGATTACACTAGGGGCCCCCCAACACGCACATTTTGATATCTGGTAAACAAACGCAATGACTTTTCACTGCCACATGATTATATGCTCATTAATTTGGTTGGGTATTTATTTTAGCTTATTTATTTATATTTCTGTATTCATGCACAATTTCTCATTTATACCTATATTATACCTTTCATGTATATTTATTTCCTGCTAACATTGTGTATGTTTAAAAGTATAAATGAAAAAATATAAACATTGAAATAAAGTTTTAGATCAGATTTTTATATTTTTAAAATGTGTATTATTATATTGAAAATATTTAAAAAATATATATGCTAAACATTATTTCATGCAGCCTACATTAAATCATGTTTAACATATATTTAAAAATATTTTCATAATGTAAGCAGTTGATATTCTTTACGCTGTCTGGGCCCCCTAGTGGCAATGAGGCCCTAGGCACGTGTGTAATGCCTGTGCAGAGATCTGACCCTGACCCTGATGTAAACTCACTATGATCTTTCTCCAGTCCACACAGAATGAAAAGCTGTGGGCTTATGCCAAATATCTGTACGATGCACTGGGACAGCGGGTCCGGCTCATGGAGCTGGGCACCTACGAGAATAAGTCGTTCACCTATGACGCTCTTCTGCTCTTCAGAGAGGTGACCACATGTCTTAGAGTTCACAATATCTGCACTTATCTGTCTGCATATCTGTCTGCAATGTGTAGTAGTTAAAGGGGCACACCACCTAAATTAACAATTCCAATGTCATGGCCTAGGAAAGTTCAATCAATATTTGTGAACATGAGCTACTCTCTTTCAAAGCCAGAGACCAGAAAAGTAATCAGCCGTCTAACATATGCAGACCGTACAACACTATGCTTCCACTATCGTCAATGAAACTGCATGAGAGTAGTGCTAAGCGTAAAAATAGACTAGTCTTCAATTTATATTTTTACGTGAGGTGTTTTACACAGAAAAGGATCATGAAGTGTCAATATGTCTTTTAAATTAAACTACCAATATACAGGAAATAACTTGATGACTGCCAATGAGCCTATTGGCAGTTTGGTTTAGAGAGTTTCTATTATTATTGATTCAACTTAAACATATTACAAGTTGGGTAAGTTTCACAGTGCTGAGCTTTTTGGACCCAGCTCAGCACTGTGAAACTTATCCAACTGAAGGAACAATCCCACACAAACTGTTCAACTGCAGTGCTTTTAAAAAGCATTAAAACCCTTCACTTTTTCTGAAATTTTAAGTTTTTTCGTGTATAAATTTACAGACAAAATCACACAACCAGACAAGCAGGTTCGTGAGCAAAATAAAGCTGGCAATTAGATGGAAGAATCACAGAATATGATTATATTATGTGTACAGTAGGTGTAAAACAAGACAAAACATCAAAATAAGTTCTATAAAATAAGTAATATTCATCCTCATCCCACAACTTTCATCCATCAGGCTGTCATGTATGAGATTAACGACCAGGACCGGATATGCAAGAAAAAGCCTCTGAAGGCAGACTTCCAACCTATGGAAATCCCCAAAAATGCTTCTCTGCTGGGCCAGGCTATTGTGGGCAGCTCATCTGGACCTGGAGAAGGACTCCTGGTCAACACTTGGATGGGAAATCTGCCCGACAGCGCAGGTTAGAGAGCGTGTCGTGGTTAGAAGTGTCTTTACTGTCTGTTCATCCATCCCATTTCATTAATACGTTCATTTTCATCTCTGACCTTACAGCAAAGTTCATTATGACGTTCACTGAATTCGGCTGCATTCCTGTCAGCACTTCATACCAAACTGCCCAGTTTGGATGGATGGTGACGAGGTTAGTTTACATTAACATCAACACTGTAGAAATCTCAGAAAGGACAGTGTGGGGGTGACAGGCAGGGCTGTTTTTTAGCTTTTGGGGGGCCCTATATTGTGAAACTATGGTGGGGGGGATCCAAATTATCTAAGGTCATCCGGGAGCATGCATTTAACATTTAAATGCATCAGTCTGGTGCAATATAGGAGGAAAAGAGGCTCGATCCATGAAGAACATCTCAAGGTGACCCTGACAATTTAAACCTGCAGAAAAATAATAATAAATGGGAAACACTGGGGTTCCACTACATCAAGAAACTCCTGAAAACGTACAGGATTTACTGAATCTGCATTATAACATCTCCCAAATGTGAGACTGTTGCTGCATATTCCTTAACATGTTCATTTTAAATGTTAGGAACACATTTATGTTGTTAAGGAATCAAAGTGTGTGTTGAGTGAAAGACTGGTCATTTCTAAAAGAAAAAGAAAGCAATGTAACGCCTAAAATGGCAGTTTGGGGGCCCTATGGAACCGCATGGTCTGCACACAGCATGACACAGCCCTGGTGACAGGCCAGACAGTGACTTTTGAAAATCAGAAATATTTGCATCCGGCCAAGTGATGATTATGTCCCTGTGTTTCTGTTCACTAGCTTCTTCAATAACGTTATTGGGATTTCCGACCCCAATCAGCTCAACCCTCCAGACTTCTGCCTGAACGCTGACGTGGAAGAAGAGCCAGTAGACTTCTTCAGCTTGTTCCACAACAAGCAGTGAGGGTCTCCGTTAACTCCAAGTATCTTCAGCTGAAAAAAATCAACAGAATTTAACCTATGAATGTTTTCATATTTTTTTAAACAATATGCTGATGTGTGACCACATGTAATTTTTATCAATAAAAAATAAGAATAAAAAACAAATGCATATATTTCACCTTGTCTCTGTGTGTAATGACAACATGCAATATACAGCATTGCAATATTAGGGCAAAAGTAATGCATGACAGGAAGTTAAGAGTTCACAGAATCTACATCTGTCATACTATAAATTGCCAAAACATGTTAAAGGGATAGTTCAGATTTTTTTTAAGCAGGGTTGTATGAAGTACTTACCATAGCCAGTCTAAAATACATTTTGCTGTGTGGCCCTGCAGTCCACAGCAGTACATTGCTTAGCTTCCGTGTCAGGACTCCTGTCTGCATCTCCAAACTGGGGGCGTGGATAAGTACCTACAACCACACCCACCCCTTAAAGTTGATTTTTTTTTAATTTTTTTAATAAGAATAATACAAAAGCTGGTTAAAAAATATCTTTGTGATGAGAGAAATTATTTGTAACCTCTTGAACCTAAATTCTCCCGACTATATTGCATGGGAATTTTAAAGATTTGCATATAGAATAAGGTTTTAATCTGCTGCTATCTGTGATAGCAAGGACTGGGAGGGAGAGAGATGACATAAACCTCTCAGGCCAGATTCAAACCTGTAATATCTGTTAAAAGCTGTGCCAGCTGAGTCACAAGAACTCTGCATATTATCACTAATGATATCTGTTTTATTCTCAGGACAGGTGTATATCTACTGAGGACTCAAAGAAAACCTGGCAGTGGATGCAGACCGGGATCCTCACCAGCTCGTTTATAGGAAGCCAGCGCTCTGAAGCAGCAGCACATTTGCATCTGTGTCCAGAGGAAAGTGCATCTACCATCAGACAGCATGAAGGCCTTCGTCCTGTGTGTGTGCCTGTCAGTGAGCTGCCTCGCTCAGAGACCACAGCCGTGCAGTAAGTACAACCAGAGTTCATTTGTATATCATTGCTGTCCAGTGAAATCCTCCAAAGTTATTGATTTTGATTTTTTTTTTCAGATTAATTTAGATTAAGTGTTCCATTTTGGTTTGTGAAAATGATCCCACTTCTTAAGCAAAATAAACCATTTTAAAAGCCATTGCAATATCATAAAAATGCATTTTCATAAAGCTGAAAATGCTGTTGTTTTTCTGAAAGGTTGACATTTTGGAAATACATGATTTTCACCGGACAGCGACAATATCTAGTTTTCCTCTGAATGATGATGATAAATTTTGATCGTGCTGTTCTGTTTTGAGCATTTATGATGAAATATTGTGACTACATTGCAAGCTTAGCTCTATTTCTAATCAAATAAATGTATTTTAACAGCATCCCCATCACTGCTGACTGGAAGCCTCTCTGTGGTGGGTTTTTCTACAATACAAAGATTGTATTCACCATACTGGACTATTATTCAAAGTAAGTCTAATTTGGAGTAATGTGGTCAAAGCATTGCTCACTTTAATAAGAAAACTTTTTGTCATTTTTCAAGTCCACCCAGAGTGAGAAGCTGACGGCGTATGCCAAGTACAGCTATGACGCAGTGGGAAAACGCCTCCGCCTCACAGAGTCTGGATCTTATAACAATAAGACCTTCCACCTTGATGTGCTTTTACTCTACAGACAGGTAATGACAACGTAGAAGTATTCTGATCCTTTACTTAAGTAAAAGTACAAATACCACACTGTAAAATATTCTGTAACAAGTAAAAGTCCTGCATTGAAATTAAGTAAAAGTATGTAAGTATAATCAAGAAAATGCACTTAAAGTATTAAAGTAAAAGTACTCAATGCAGAAAGATCCTCACGTTTGAGAAGCTGGAAAACAAATAACATTAAAAATGACTGAAACCATCAAAATAGTTCTGTCAATCAACTAAGTCATTAATCAGCTGATCATTTCAGCTGTACTTGTATTGTTGTTTAATTTACAAACCATTATATTTTATAAACTCTTCATATATTTTGTGTGCAGAAATCTTAATTTGTAGAGGAGTAAAAAGTCAAATATTTCCCTCTGAAATGTAGTGGAGAAGAAGTAGAAAGTGGCATGAAAAGAAACGACTCAAGTAAAGTACAAGTTCGACAAATTTGTACTTACTTAAGTACTTAGTTACATCCCACCACTGATAGCAATGATATCTACCTTGAGATTCCATATTTTGTGTCCCCAGGGTGTCATGTATAAGATTAACTACAAGAACCAAACGTGTTACAAGAAGCCGCTGTGTGGAGACTTCCACCCACTGCAGATCCCCCACAATGCATCTCTGCTGGGGCAGGTTGTGTTGGGCAGCTCCTCCAGTCCGGAACAGGGAGTCCTGGTCAACACCTGGGCGGGAGAGCTGCAAACGAAGAAGGGACCAGGTACAATAAGAGAAAGCTATAACACATGACTGTCTAATCACTGCCTTTGTGTTTCATGCTCACGAACCTGCTTGTCTGGTTGTGCTGCCTCGGCTCACTTGTGATCTACTTCTGTTTCTGCAGCAAAATATATGAGCACTGTCACGGTGTTTGGATGTGTCCCTGTCAGCACTCTGTTTCACACCAGCAGAAGTGGATGGGTGGTGACAAAGTCAGTGCACGCACATGACAACTCACAAATGGGAAGTTTAAGATTTTTCACCAGGGGCCATATTACAGAAACTTCTTGTTTTAAAAGTTAACATAGGTATAGTCTAACAGGATTCTTCCCAATTTGGTATTACAGATGCAAATCCTAACTAACTTTAAGAATGCTCTCTTATCTTGTTTCATCCTATCTTCGGTCCTTCCATTCAGTCACAAAAACTGACTGGTGAACTGCTGATATCTGCATTGCTATCGCCTCCAATTACCCAATTACCAGAAGTGACCAAAAAAGGTTCTATCAAAAGGACTATCACCTGGCACCTGCAGTCCTCTTTCCTGAGCACGTGTGAGAGCAAAACATAAAAATAAAACTGTAGAAGAATGAAAATATATAGAGAATAATAAAAATATGTTTTTGTTTATTTTATTTAAGAAGGGACAATGCACATTAATTAACATGAGCACTTAAATCCAGCATGTAAATGTGCCAGATTTAATCATGCAGGCTAATTTTCATCTAAAGTCCCTGGCAGGTTGATGCCATTAAAAGAAAACAAGCACAAGCACATAAGCACAGCACATTATAAGCACATGCAAAGTTCACAAGCACATAGGCCCAGATACGCAAAGGCACATAAGCACTGATAAATAGTAAAACGATGACATTATCTCAGATTATAACAGCATGTTTGACTGTCCAGTAACCACTGTGTATATAGAACATATAAGCATGCTTACTTATCTTAAAGGAACAGTCCAACATTTTGGGAAATAATTCCCTTTCTTTTTGAGAGTTAGATGAGAAGATTGATACCACGCTTAGCATAGAGACTGTTAAAACAACAATTTGTGATTTTATGAGGCCTTATGCACTGGAATTAGCTAACCATCTCCTGGCTCGAGCCCCTCACACTCTGAATCCCCCGACCCTTCAGTATTTCTGCAGCCTCTGTGTCCCTGCAGGTTGCATTAAGTACAGCATGCATGCATGCATAGTTTTTGTCTGGATGATTTCATCATGTGTTCTCCCTGTTTTTCAGCTTCTTTAACAATGTCATCGGACTAGTGGACCCTCAACAGCTCATCCCTCCACATTTCTGTGATGGCGCCCAGCTGGAGGAAGTGGATGGTGAGGATCAGGTGACCTTCTTCAGCTTGTTTTAAAATAGAATATGTTCAGAAATGTAGTGCATGTGTGATGATGACTGTAGAGGAATGTATGTTTAGGCTGTTGAATCCAAAAGGTAGGATTTTGTAGGTAAGCAGCATCTCTTTTTTTTCCCACTGTCAACAAAGCTTTTTAAAATGTGCAGGATCGAGTCTTGTGTATTACCTTTTATACAACCCCTATCAATTTATTTGGAACCTTTTGTAGTTTGATTTTGAAGCTTTGTGATAACCCAGTATACCAGGAGATGGCAGTGTAATCCCAATTACTTTTCTGGCTAGAAACCATGGAGAGGGCTTTTAAGCTTGAGATGGTAATATTTAATCAATCAATAAACACATGTTGTTGAATACCTTCATGTGAAGCGAAAACATGAAAATCTTGCTTTTCACCTCTAAGGAAACAAAACATGCTGTGAACATGTGTGCATGTTTTCTCGTCACAGTTAGACAGGAAGTCTAGTGTTTGTTCTAATAGGAGAGAGGCTATCTGACCACCTGCTACACCGCTTTAAAAACATTTCCTATCGTACACCATCTCCCACAAGAAATGTCAACATTCATTCTGTTCCACCACACACATTTTTTTTTCTACCACTGCATATGCAAAAGCAAAGTACAGTTTGTATCTTTTTATGCTTTTCAGTTGGTATCTGTTGCACATGTATTGATATTTGTTTTCTTATATTCCTCTATTAATGTCCTACTGCTGTAAAAAAAAAAAAAAAGAAAAAAAGAAGAAAAAAAAGAAAATGTTGCATCATGTTTTTTGTGTGGTGTATGTATACTTATAATTTACTATGATAAAGTCTCCAAAAGTTTTAAGGAACTACATTTTAAGGCGCTAAAACCAGATGTATTTAAGATTGATTATATTTTTGGATGTATACATTTGTCCATCCAAAGCAGAACATGGAATATAGAAAATTGTTCAATTTCACAAGGCACAATTTGCATTTTTGTTTTCTATGTCGTAGTTTTCTTACCACTCTTCAATATTAAATATTGGTCTATGTAGTCATTTCTGTATGACCGGAAAGTATCTTCTTATTACTTAATACATACACAAGCCATGCATAGGTAAATAAATCATTTTATTCAGTTAGAAAACAGTCACTACAGGGGTTTTATGTCGTTTTTGCCGCCATTTGGCCCCACCCAAGTGTGTGGTCGCCCTGCTCACTTCTTGGGACAGCGGTTGTGAATGGCGCAGGTGAGAGCAGCTACCAGCACCACAAATTCGTTGAAGTCGACCTCATTGTCTCCGTCAAAATCCAGACCTTGCAGCATCTTGTCCACCTCGCCTTGGTTCTTTGCGGCCTGCACAGACCAACAAAACAGCCGTTAAAATATTACATTCTCCTGTAAAGTGTTGGTCTCTTTTTCCAGCCACATTTAGTCGACTTTAAAAAAGGTATTATTCAAGTTCAACATAGGTCTTTGGATGCAGAAACGGCAATATGTTAATGTCGAGTCACAGTAATGAGTCTTTAAACTGGTCAAAAATGTAAAGTCCACTGCAACAAATCAAATAAAAATACCTGCAAAATGTCATCATTTTTAAAGTTGTGGCTGGAGATCAAAGATCAAAAATCTGTCATGGCTTTATTGTTCGAATCTTTATGTACAGCTACAAAGTAACCAAGACCAGTAGTCACAAAAACACATACAAACATCTGTTTTAGCATCAATTAAATCAGGAAAAGTGGTTTTATGATGTGCTGAGTTAGATAGAAAAAGTATTCTGGCATTACTTTCCTACTTGGGGCCTGAGGCACTTTACACCATAAGTCAATACATTTTCAGTATTGGTGGCTACTTTTTTAACACTAAGCTGCAAACTTGCTACACTAAGTTTGGTGAAAAACTATTGCTGTTACCACCCTGGTCATCACAGCTATCCCTCCCCGGAGTGTACGGTACCTTGAGCAGCTGAGGTAGCTCCTTCTCCAGCAAAGTCTTGACCTCGAATTTGTTTAGGGAGTCGCTTTTGCCCCCGGCAGCAGCATATTGGTCAAAGGTCTTCATCAGGAGGGCCATGGCTGTCTCTAGCTGGGACATGGTTGCTGTTTAAGAGGTGGTTAATCTGCTAACGGCAAAAGACCAGCAGTGATCGACAGAGAAGTAGATGTGTCAGCATGGGAAGGGGAGAAAAGTCATATTTATACCTTTTAAAAAATGGGTTGGGGACACATCTCAAAGCATCAGGTAATACCGGATTCAGTGTTTGATATAGGTGGTGGCTCCAAACTGTGTCAACACAACTTCTGTCTTACAACGCCCAGTGTACATATTACCTCATAGTCCATATGGAGCTTTAGTCATTTATTTGTTGATTTAAGGTGAGGTCTTTTCATTAACTAAACCACGATAGATTCTGTGATTTGTTTAACTTCAGCCAAAGTAAATAATAAAACCCTGTGTTGGTTTTCACATTGGGTATATCATCACAAGATGATACGGAAAAGTGTCACTGCGCCTGCTGTGGTTGGTGGTTGTCTGTTGTGTAAGGGTGGACATGAACCACAATGCATTAAAGTACACGAGTGAGCATGTTTGCTCACATGTTTGTGTTTTCTGGCCTGGTTTCCTGGAAACAGTGCTCTGTTACAGTATAGAGGCATTTATCTGCACAATCAACAACTCAAAACATTGCCGTGCTTTACAAACACGGTTAAATAATCAACACATTCTCATGAACGGGTTTGTATATCTTACGAAAACATATGCACAACAGTTCGTAGGATATCTTACGAAATATCACCGCCGTATGTGGTTTTCGTATGATATCTTATGAAATATGACTGCTGTTCTATTTAACGGTGTGAAACAGTCGCGTGATCGCTGTTGTAAACACGAACAGTGAATGAGAACAATGGGTTTCAACACTTCAGTCATGCTTTAGGATTTGGAAGATCCAATTTATGTGCATGATAGCAAAAGCTGTATCCTACTGATGTGATGAATTTGAAAACAGCAGTACAGCCACATCGGGTGGTGGTTAACACCTTTTGTATATGAGTGGGTGCAGGGAAGAGGTGTAGTGTACGTTTAGTTTGTTCCCATGGGTGAAGGAGTGTTTTTAACACTCTTTATCAGTCTGAACCTGGATGACTCACTGGGTCAAGTGGATCTATCAACAGACTTCTTGGTGCCCATCAGGCTAATATTTATTAATTTATTAGTCATTCCTTTCACATTATGACTCATAGTTTTGTTGAAATGTGTGTACAATGACCATGTATTTTCTAAGCATGTTCTTAAGCTAGTATTAGCAACTCCCGCTCGATTTGAAAGTAAACTTTTTTTCCCCAAAAATCTTTATTGACAGTCACTTTTACGTGCCAAACAATGACACTTCACTGCGGTCGCACTTTTGTGAATTCAAATAAAACTTAAGTTTAGGCAACAAAACTAGGTGGGTACATTTAGGGAAAACATGAGTACGTTTGTTACACAAATTACGTAAGTTACCTCATCAATTTAAAATAAAATAAAAATAAAAAATCAACGGTTATTATCCCGAACTGTCGTTAAAAAACACCAGGTTTTGTTAGTCTCGAACAGTGGTCTGCTGCTGTGCAGTCGTCTCCTCCTGATGAGAAACTCAGCTCATATACATGTGATCAGAACTACAGCACTTTAGAAACGTTGATATTATGATATGTATGAAATGTACAAATGTAACATATCCATGGTTTATAGAAATGTACAATACCAATTGTTCTGGTGACTGAGCTGGTAATTCTGCTATCAATAATTCTAATGGTGTTTTACCAGCATAGTCTCAGGAAATTGTTCAGTAAGAGTCAGTTACTCACTGTTTTCTGTCTTTTTGTGTTGAAAGTGCACACAACAAGGCCAGGGCTTCAACCGGCACAGGAGCTGTTTCCACTTCCTGTCAGTGACCTATTGCAGCGGCCCCGTAACACCACAGTTTCCACTCAGCCTGTGATATAAAGTCATTGCAAAACCTGCATCTTTGCTACAGAATCAATACCACTCACTAATGCAGACCACTGACTAACTGTATGATCAAGTCAATCAAAAAGCAACTGTACAAGTAAACATGTCTGTCTATAACTTTATAGAAAAATATAAAATATTTACACTCATTTACACACAATTCAGGTAAATGGATATACATTATGTATACATGCTGAAAAGGATAGGGATAGAAAATACTGGAAGATGAGGAAATTCCCCCCAAGCCGATCCTCATTCACTTTCTTTGTCGACACGCTCAAAGTAATCGAAGGATTCATACACTGGTACCTGACACTGAAAGAGACAGAGACATAAAACAATATCAGTGCAGTGTAGCAGCATATCAACATGTGACCTTTGATAATGTGCGCAATAGTCACAATTAGTCTGAAACAGGATGTCATATATGACATATTTCACACTGGCAGTTCCTGCTTTCAGTATGTTCATTTTCATCTTTATTTGATAGGGACAGATATACATCGATAACTGCACAGCAATTATCACAGCATGTATAGCTAATTTCCAATGTCAGTCCCTATAGGGCCTTTAAAATAACAAACATAAGACATGATCACAGACAGAGTTAAACTATGTGGTACATTATGTTCACCTTATATAACAGCAGTACGACTTGCCGGCATATTCATACATACAGTTTATACCTATGCAAACACATATACATATACACAAACACACACCCTATCCCTACACATGACTACATGATTGATTAGCTTTTTAAAAAATTGAGTAGGCAGCACATTCTATATTTTAATTCCATTTATAGAAAAGGACATCTGGCCAAAATAAGTTTTTCAGCATATATTTTGCAGTTCTCTGCAGTTGTAGTCCTAATGGACACTCCAAAGGCCTGTAGCAGTTTCACCATGTGACAGAGAGCCTGAGGAGCCGGCTGTATAAACACTTGCAGAGTACAGCTATATATACAGCATATATTTCAAACTGAGTAAATTGTGGTGTTGCTTTATATTGCTCCTCCATATACTGTATGTCAGTGGGGTGGAAATATATAAACAGCTCATAATATAATGCAGTCTAATAAAACAAAAATACTATAGTAGTGATTATATATACACAACTAAAGTAACAGTCTCAGCAAAAATGGTATTGCACAGTATTGCACAGCTGTTTTATTGTACTGTATTACACCATACAGGTGTTAAAGAAAGCACTGTGACTTATGGGGATATAAGGGTGTGCAGCCACAAAGTATGCAGCATGTATCGATATGCTATAATAATATATATTGATATATCAATATACGTATTCAGTAGCGTTCATCAAAATGTAATGAAATGTTACTCTTGTTGAGAATATAGGATGCTGCGTAACATTATATTAGCAACCAACATAAACATAATATTCATATGCAAGTAGGTCTACACATGCATATTTCACACCATTCTGTGCATCACCCCCGCACATTATAAACTCCTCATGCACAGCAATTCTGGAAAGCGGTTGG
>JAOVVB010255507.1:0-19747 GCA_028570985.1 Heterobranchus longifilis
TCACATGATCAGGACGTACCAAAACCGGAAGTAGGTAGTCAGATTTTTAATGCTAATTCCTGTGTTTTTTTGACTAACAAGTCATTTTGTTGCCTAATCCTAACAAAGTATTTTTGTAGCCTAAACCTACCGAATTAGTCCAGTTTCACAACATTAATTGTGACGTTAATGTCTATCACATGACCGGGCCATGTATTTAAACCGGAAAACATGTTCATATATATTATACGAACCGAAAGACATGTTTGTATATATATTATACGAACTGCTGTGCAATACATTTCGTATGATACGAACGTTTATGAAAATGCGTTAAACAGTATCAGCTCTCAAATCTGAATCCTCATATTGGGGCCCCATAAAAGCCCCTCCCCCTTGCCACTAATTTTCCTCCACGAGAGGCCCCCCTGCTTTCAGAGATTAAAGGGGCCCCCCTCTAAGAGCCAGCGACAGCACCCCAGAGATGTGTCGGCTACATCTCAATGCAGAGGCTTAAGAGAAGATCACAGTCTGACCTGTAAAAATGCAACTACATCCCCGGGCAAAAAAAGCACCGCTTCTATTTATAGACTGGCTGCACGCTTCCATGGTGTATAATTTCTCTTGTTTATTCTCATGGAAAGAAAATGCCCATCCTCCAGCTTCTGTTGGGAATCTATCAATATACATAATTCATTAACACACGTACGTGAGCACAGTAACCGTGGCAAGAAATGGGGCAACTCCTCCAGCATGACTGGCTGGCTTCAACAGCATTGCCATGTCTGTGTCCAATGACCTAACCAAAAGAACTGACACAATTTCCACACTTTATTTAGGAGCCAATTCCCTCTTCCATTGTGTTACAATTAGCAACAGGAGGTGCGAGTCGGCCAAGGACATGAAAAAGACCTTCAGAGCTCTTCTGATGTCTTAACCTGAGTTGGATTTTGACTAAGTGGATCTTATCTTCCTTTTGTAAGCTCCAGTACAACATATCTTTGTCCTACTGTTCTACTGCGTGTCATAAACATCGGGAATTGGACAATCATTCATCTATTCATACATTTTGAACTCCACAAGTCCTCCAAACCATATGACCACATAGGTCGTTTGTTCCTACCCTCTAAAACAACCCACAGGAGTGTTTCCTAAATTTGTGCCCCCTATCGGTGGCAGGAAATATGACCCACAGGAGCGTTTCCGTCCTCATACCCAAACGTAACGGTCGCGGTTTTAAACATGTTGTTAGTTTCCCGTAGCCAGACCAATCTCCACAGTGCAGTGTCAGCGCTGGAGTAAGGTCTGGATCCAGTGCGTTTTTACTCGGGTATAATGAAAAAAAACTCTCTGGCTTGTTTGCATTTTTTTAAAACCAATCACAATCGTCTTGGGCGGCACGAAGCCCCGGCTGCAGCAAAGCGACTTTGAGAATGGCAACACGGAGAGGAGGGACTTCCTGTGCATACCTGCGCAGGAAGTGAGGTGTTATCCCCACACTGTTCATCCGGTAAGCGGGACTAACATGTGGTTAACGTTGTGAAACGGTCATGGTTTATTGCTACAAAACTACTTGGTTAAGTTTAGAAAATGATCGTGGTTTGGGTTAAAATCAGTAAATTTGTTACTTTACTTCACTTGCGTAAGTACATGATGGAATTACGCGTGTGACGTAGAAATTGACCGAGTTCCATTTGTAACCTAAAGTTAAACTATAACTCGCTGTTGACTTTAAGTTTCAAACGGGACACGAACAGCAGTCTCCTGAGTTCAAGTCCTGTATTTGTTTGACCCGTCCACCACCTCTCCCGCCCACGGACTTTTCGGTCTTAATACTACGTTACATGACTTCCTGCTTTGCTACCGTCATAATTACTACGGACACTAAAGGGCACCGCCTAACAATAAACGCACTTGTTGTAGTGTTTGTTCTCATTTATGCTATACCGAGTCTACACCTGTGCTTAAATAACACTAGTTTCATGAGCTGTAGGCTATGTACTAGTCTTAATTTTTTTTTATATGCATAAAAACATTCACAGATTAAAATGAACTTGTTTTAAGATGGATGTTTATATCCATATGTTCTAATGCAACTTAAAGCCAAATTTTGACATTTTGGGAAATATGCTTGTACAGTATGTTTTCTTGATGAAAATTATATAAATGAAAATTGAGTTTTGCTCAAGTTGTTGTGATCCCGTGATCTCAATAGTTTGGTGTAAGGTCGTCAAAAAGGTCTTACGTCAGACTTTTTCTCGTCTTGACGATCTGATAAAATCAAACATGTTAAATATTATCTATGTTTTTAGTCTGGGCTCATGCAAATAGTGAAGTTCAATGACGTGAACATTGTTGTAAATGTAAAGTTTGTATGCGAACACAGTTTCTCTTAATGGATTATATTGATGCCGAATTGACAAGAATACTGTTGACATATGACGTCTTTTATATTGTGTTTCTAGAGTTTTTCTAGTGTTTTTGCAGACAAGGAATTGTTAATACGTCATATTTCTTAAAGAGAGTTTGGTGTAGTATTTCCCACCAGGAGCAGGATGGGAAATAATAAGGATCCCCAGTCTTTGCAAAATCTTGTAGTGTGAGTACAAACTCACATTGTCTTTAGATATGAGAGGGTGTCAGACTTTAGTCTTTTAAAAGTCTTTTCAAAGTTTTCTAGTGTATGGTAGGCATTAGTTAAAAATCACTCAGAAGATAGATGCTTTTATCATGAGAAAATGTGTATCAATTAACTGCTGTTCTTAAAGTTGACCCGGGCTTGACATGTCTGTCAAAATAAACTAATTTGCTGGTCTAGAACATGTGAGGAGATCTTGCTCCCTGAAGCATCACGACAGCATCCACATCTGTCAGCCTGTCAATGATGGAGAGGGCCCAATGCTAAACAGGCCTTGTTAATGGTTAGCATGCACAGAGGTGTTGTATATGCATGTGTGCATGTGCATGCACAGACACACACAATGCAAACAGACGATCACACACACACACACACACACGCTCCACGGTCCAGAGCTGGCAAGCTTTCCTGGAAGGCTGGAATTCCCTTGCTGGTGCAGAGAGGGAGAGCCGAGGAGAGAAGATAGTAGAGCAGAGATGTACGGGAGGAGGGAGGGAGTCTGAAGACATTGGGGACCCCATCTGGTGTGTGGAGGACTGTGTTTATGTAGTGCGAGAGTGTGTACGCTTGTGCACAAGTGCACATTATAATGACGGTGTAATTACCTCACCGTCGGTCGAGCTGCTCGCTGTTCATGGATAGGTGATGAGGAGGCAAGGGCCATCGCTCTCCCCTTTTCCCTCACCATCCATCACAATAATAAGGGGAGCCCCAGCAGACGGAGGGAGCTGTAAACTTATGCTTCCCCGTTTTCGTGGTGAGCCCAGGGAAGCCCCTCGTTTTACCTCGAGGCTCCAGATGCAGGTGAGGTGGGGGGGGAAGGGGGGGGCGGCCAGAGGACAGCAGCTTGCTCTGGGTGTTTGCGTTATGCAACATTAGAGGTGCTTAAGGCCCGTCTATAAGCTGCTGGGACATGTGGCAGAGGGTAGAATCTCCCCTGAAACTATATGGAGCATGGACAGATTATGAGACAATGGGCCCCCGGGCACAGCCATGTAAGAGGCCCTCCACCCTGGGGACACGGGAACAAGACACTCAAACTCCAGTTTACTTTTAGTCATTTTGCATGTCTTTGTGATTGTTTTGCATCTTTTTGTGGTGGGTTTTGCACCTATTTTTAGTCATTTTGCATCTCTTGGGTCTTTGTGGTCATTTAGCATCTCCTTGTAGTTTTACATTTCTATGTGGTCGTTTTGTGTCTCTTTGTAGTTGTTTATGTCCATTTTTAGTCATTTTGCACCTCCTTGTGGTCATTTTGTGATTGTTTTGCATCTATTTTCAGTCGTTTTGCATCCTTTTATGGTGATTTTGCATCTATTTTTAGCCATTTGGTGTGTCTTTGACCTCATTTTGTCTCTCTTTGTAGTCTTTTGGGTCATTTGCAGTACTTTTGTGTCTCTTTGTGGTCATTTAGCATCTCTTTGTGATCTTTTTGTGTTTTGTTTTTTTGAGGCATTTTGTGAGTCAGGGCCCCTGACACTTTGGGCCCCGGGGCCTGTGCCCGGTAGGTCCGATCAGTAATCCAACCATGGAAACGAGGCCAGGCAGTAGTCATACTCTACGTCAATGCAACGCCACTACACGGAGCATACCTTATTCAACAACGGAGATTAAAGGAGATATTTTTGGATGCTGTTTTATCACTTCTGTCTCATGACTTTTCCCCCTAAAGTGACTTGTGAAGAGGCTGGAAAAAGGTGCACATCCATCCATTGTCATAAAGCATGCAGGACATAAAGCTTCACTTCCACCCCAATGAGCCCAAGCCTGCCCCCATTTCTAAAAAGAAAACACCGGGCTCATGTTGTTAAATGCATGATAAAGCATGCAGCTGCAAGTTTCGCAGAGTTCCACTAAGTTAAACATCTCTTTATGGCTCCAACTTTGTACCTCATCATTTTATATGGGTCAAATATTTCATTGAGTATCAAATTGCACTTGATGTGTCTTTTCATTAGACAACAGTATATCAGTTTGTTCGAGGCAGTGTGTGAGTTTCTGTCATCTGCAGTGTGATGGCAATGATTGGAGCAAGCAATTAGACTTGTCACTCCTTTAACCAATCATATGTTGTCTTGGAGAGGCACCCTGCTCACGATGGCAGGCTGCTCTTTAATTAAAATAAGAAGAAAAAAAAAAAAATAAACAAGCAAAAACAAGAAAGGGAAACTTACCCTGGGGCTTATTCGACATTATCCAATGATGCCTTCTCCAGAATACCTGACTAAATCTGGCCTCAGCTGAAGAGGAGAAGTCAGCGAGGAAGAAAAAAAAAAAAAAAACAATTATCCATCTGCGAATGAGCAGCAGACACTTAATTCAGGACTGCTGGGGACAAAGCCCCTTGTTTAGAGACAGTAATTAGGCAACAACATGGCGAGGAGGTTGGGAAGAGTCGGAGGCGGGGTGGAGTACACCTCTGGTCATCCAAGGAGAGAGAAAAATGGAGGGATGGAGATGAAGAGAGAGTAGACAAGAAGGGAAAGAATGAGAGAGCAGACATGAGAGGGAAGGGAGCGTGTGTGTGTGTGTGTATGTGTGTGTTAGGCAGCATTCTGATGAGTGCAGGATCTCTGCCGACTCCCACCACCATTACAGCAGCGCAGAACATCGCCCCAGGGCTTTGGAATCAAACCCATTACATCTGATACTGGATTTCTCTCTGCTCAGAATTAATGCAATGTGGACTCGCCTTCTCTAAAGCTGGCCAGTGTCGCATAGCATCGCTGCGCAAAGAGCTGCACCACAAGGAAAAAGAGGACAGGGGAGGAGGAGAGTGAGGGCCTGAGAGTCTGAGAGGGATACTGGAGAGGCAGGCTCGCTGCAGCCGGAGGGGTCATTTCATATTTCAATTGTTTTTTTTATTTTTTATTATATTGAAACAAGGGCTTGCTGTCTCTAATAACTTGCAGGATATATGGGACTATGTACACATAAAGGGGCCTACGTATATGTTTATACAGGGGCCTTGTAGTCCATTTGCATAATTAACAGACTGGCATTTGAAAAGCAGAATGTCAGCACAAACAACCTTGGACACCAAACTACCCCGGGTCATTTTTTTCAGCCGTGTAATTGGCTCCTAATGCAGAGGAGTTAAACATAGAGATTTTCTGCCCTTAAAGCAAAAAAAATCTCCTCTTGTTAATGGGCTCAGCACTCCCGGATTCCTGCCGGTGATTATCAGTCAGCTTGGACTTTTGGAAGTTTAGAAAAAAGGACCATCGCTAAATTATGGATCTCATCTATTACCCCATTTAAAATCAATGTCTGCAACCTAAGACTTCCTTCAAATTTGACGTATTGGTTTTAAATGAGCATCGAGTCTCATTCTGTGAATTGTTTCTGGCCTTCATTTTGCCCGAGCTGCACTGTAGTGGAGTGAAGGCAACACGTCCATCCGTCTCTGCCTCTCTGCCGATTCGTAGTGACACGTCTGATGTAATGTTTGTGTAAGCGACCATACTCTCTGTGGCTACATAGGCTGGCTTTTTTTTTCTTCTGCGCTACGTCCCGAACACATCTCACTTGACAGCTACATGCAATCTCAAGCAAATTGGCAGTAGAACGAAACTTTATGTAAGGCAGCGCCACAGCTGATACACATTCCAGCGAGGGTTTCGTCTTCAATGTCTTCCGTTGAACTTTTTTGAACCAATTATTAAAATGGAACGTCTATTTGCACCCGGCAGCTATTCGGTCAAAAACAGCGACAAAGTACAAGTGGGGAGGAGGTTGTGGTGGATGAATGGTTCAGACGCTGGACTTTCATCCAGTAGAAAGGGGCTTGCAACCCACAAGAAATCTGTTTTTACACTTAGCTGACTTATTTTACAGAGCTGTCCTCGATCAAATAAATTGTTAGTTAACTAACACATAGGATTTTGTCGATTAATCGATTAGTTGATTTATCAACACATCTGTAAAACAAAGAATCAAGCAAAAGCACCACTTTAAATCTTGTGTTTACCAGAAATGTGCTCATAAGTTTCTTGGAAATAAGCATGAAAAATGCATTAAAATGTATAGGTTTAGGCAACAAAAAACTATTTGGTTACATTTAGGCAACAAACTGGGTTTAAAAATCACTGTCAGCTACTGACACGTGGGTGCTAATAGTATCTGCTTTATTAAAATTAAATCCTTGCTTGGGACTATGCAGAAGAATTTTGCTGACTTGTCTGATTTAGTTAAATCCAGACAATGTGAGTCCAACCAGACTCCAAACGTTATTCATCAGCTAATGGGGTTCAACCAACATATTACTTTGCCAATTTATCAGACCTATACAGTTATGTTGCCAATATATGGATAGAGAATCCGCCATAACCAAAACTACATAAAAACTGCTATGAAATGTAATGTTACTTGCACATATATGTGCACAGATGCTGTGGAGACTACTGTGGAGACCATCTTGCGATGGGGTCACACCAGACTCGACGCCAAATTGGGCAAGCGGCATAAAGTGGGGGGACCACTGGCCCCTTCCCTACTTCCTACATCCCTACTTCTGACACCCTTGCCCGGACCACACCCATCTTCAAACTCGGCTTTCATATTGATCTCAGCTACACACCTGTGCGGTTTTGTGACTGCATCTTGCACGGTACTCAAACCCTCTTCTGTGGTAGTACTATAGTAGGTGTCTCCAGGATCACACACACACACACACACACGTACACACACACACACGTACACAATTTGAAAATAATACCAGCGTCGCTGTCGTGGCTGGTAATAAATACAGTGGTTGGTGTGCCCTGTGTTAAGGAGCTGCTAACCTATCTAAAATGTTATTTGTTAGTATTTTATGCGTCTCTTTATGGTCCGTTTAAGAGGTTTTCCATCCTGACATGAAGCACTAAACAAACTGCAAGAATTTGGCATGAAAATGCTCCAATATAAAGATATGGTGATATGCACAAAATAACACCCATTAGCTGATTTATAAACATCACTAACGGTATAAAATTCAGCAACATATAGTTAAAAAAAACCCTTATCTGTTGAACCTTTTTTCTTGACTTGTTCCATAGGTACAGATGTAGATTTCTTGCCATTAAAAACAGCAGTATTATCTTGTTGAAATTAGCAATGTCTGCTTCTATATGGAACCAATAATACATTTTCAAATAGAGTTTAAGAGCCAAATGACCATTTGTACATCAATTACTCGCAGTGTTACGTTGAATGTGTGAAGAAAACGCAGAAAAGTCAGATGCTTTGAAGTAATTGGAGGCCGCGTTTAGCAACAGCAAAACTACATCAAAACATCTTTTACAAACTCTCACACAGTGTGTGCAGTATAATCCAAGTCTTGTGTATCCAGTCATATGACCAGTACTTCCCAAGCACATGCATTTTTGCTAAAACCTTACTATTTAAAACACTTCCACATAAACAGTCTCACGCACCGATGAGTAGTGCGCTTGCGCAAGCTTCTTGGACGAGTAGCGGAGGAAATAGTAAGGTTTTAGCAAAGTCCATACGACTGGATAAACAAGATTATACAGAATGAGTTGCGTGAGAGTTTGTAAATTGATGTTTTGATTTGGCTTTGCTGCTGTTAAAAGCAGCCTCCTATTACTTAAATTTCTGCGTGTTTGGATTCTCCGTTCGCCGTGGAGGCATGCAACAAAAAACGAAGTTCTCTTCACAAATTCAACGTAACACTCCGTGAGTAATTGTTGTACAAATGGCCATTTTGCGGGTGAACTATTCCTTTAAGGTTACTTAAGGTCCAGTCCATAAAGAAGCATCTCCTCCAGGAGTGGAGGTGCACTGCTGATGCGTTTATGCCCTCAGATGCACAGAAATGTTCCAGATACTTGTGGCTGTCTCTTGTTATCAAATCTGACATGCAACTCAGGAAGCGTGAACTGAATAAAAAAAAAATTTAAAAAAAAAGGGAAAGAAACCCAACCCTCTGGCACCTGTCCTTCCAAGCTGTTCCCAGGAAAGAATTGAATTCCGGGATTTGCCGGACGCCACGTAGCCTTTGGGATGTAATCTCACACCCACACACCTATTAACCTCTACCAGCAGAGAAGTTGGAATGACTTTCAAGCTCCAGTGGGTCCAGTGCAGGATAATGACTGTGGTGAGTTCAGGTAATGTGGTTAGCGCGCTGTTGGGGCCAAGCTGTCAGCTCCGTGGCAGAGTTAGAGGTTGGGGGTTTGTAAGAAACTCGGAGGAGGGAGAGAGAGAGAGAGAGAGAGAGTGAAGCTGGACCTGACAGGGCCTGGGAGCAGAGTCAGCGGCCTGGGATCAGTGGCATAGCCTGACTGGATCGGACATCTTCCTGCAGAGAGCTCTCTCCTGATGCCTCAACATCACTCACACTCTCACACAACTCACACACTCCTGCGTATACACATGTATACATGTTAAAGCTGGGCTATATGCCAATATATATCGTCAAAACGATATAAAATGTATCGTCTCCATCGCGACGTCGAAAAAAACCAGTGGCCGAACTGCGTTACGGCGATATTTCTGCAGCTTAGATGCTCCCTACTTTCCCTTACAGTACCCTCTTCTCTCTTAAGCCCCCTTTCCCACCGGCCAAAAACCCCATTAACTTCCGGCATTTGTGAGGGAAAGTTTACAATCAGTATCCATTCCCATGACAAATGACTCTGCAGTAGTCACGGGAATTTATCGACTCTAGCTCCGATTGGCAGTGATGGAAACACGACATCCGAGTGGACATGCTAATTTTTTTGCCCCTTTTCTGGTGCGATGCTACGACGCCTCCATCAGTAACTTCTGCGATTCTTTGTCATCTCAGTGACATATTCCGTCCGTTTCCGTCCAAGCACCGCCTGAACATTATTCCAAAATTAGTGCATTGCATGCCTCCACGGTGAACAGAGACATTCAACTTAAATGTTTTGACATAATCTGTCAAATCATACATGTCAATGTGTACTCAATACATGTTTATTGGTGGATTGCAAACCTACTTTAAAAGAGGCATACCGCCACCTACTGTATCGGAGTGTGGAGATGCTGCGCTTGTTCAGTCAATGAACGCAATGTAGCTTCGTATTATCGGCCGAGAATTTATCGGCTCTAATTTCATTATCGGAATAATAAATAATAATACAAATTTCCCATTATCGGCCATAATTTATCGGTACCGATATATATTGTGCATCTCTAAAAAAAAAAATTTTTTTAAAAGAAGGAAAAAAAAGGCATTCTCAACTACTGCCAATGGGAAAGGAGCCTATTTTTGACGGGTTTTCCAGCATATAAAAAACCTGCATATATGTGATCATTTTAGTGGAAAATTGGTATAAATCTATCTTCTCTCTTCTCCTATCATCACCCTCATATTTATCCTCCTCTTCCTCATCCTCTCTCCATCCCCCCAAGTGAAGGTGCAGCAGGGAGGGTGGGGTGAGCACTACATGACTTATTACTCATCCAGGCCTTTGGTGGACCTCAGAGATGCATCGATGCCTGCTGGCAGTAGCGTGGAGCTGTGAACCCACACTCTCCTTGTTCTGCCTGTTAGCTTGTCAATCAGCCAGCCAGCCAGTCTGTCAGTCACTGAATCAGCCATGCAGTCCCCCCTCTCTCCCTGGCCTAGGTACTCCCACCTTTCATGCTGTGCGTCTATAACTACATCACCTGAGAGGCCTCAGGGTCCGCTCTTCACCCAGCTCCTCTCTTCCTGCGTGGCCATCACCCCCCCCCCGGCGCCCCCCCTGCATGGTCTCCCATTTCACCGCAGGAGCCCTGACTCACACCCAGGCCAGTCGGAAAAATGAGCCAGCCATGCAGAAGAGATAAGATGCAGAGAGGGAAGGCACGCAACCAATAAAAACACATCATTCAAAGTTAGGCGATAAAGAGGGGAAAGCTAGAGGTAGAAGCTCATGTGGGGCAATATGAGAGAAATATATGAAGTGTATACTCAGCCAGGCAGAAAAGGCATTTAAAGGTCATATATTCTGCTCATTTTCAGGTTCATATTTGTATTTTGGGTTTTTACTACAGTAGAACATGTTTGCATGCTTTAATGTTCAAAAAGCACGTTATTTTTCTCATACTGTCTGTCTGAGAATACCTGTATTCACGTTTTAGCGCCGGTCTCTTTCAGACCCCCTCCTGAAAAAGTCCAGTCTGTTCTGATTGGTCAGTGTTTCTGAGTGTTTCTGAGTGTTTCCGAGTCTTCCTGCGCTTTCTGCATCTCTGTACCGTCACTGCAGCAGGAGACTGTAGCGGCACTTTCAAAACTATATAGTATAGTTGTGACATCACAATTTCATGGAAGCCCTGACGGCTCGTTTAAAGGCACAGTTTCTCAATATGGGTTTTGTGCATTTCTCCGTGGATTGATAGTTTTGATACTTTCACAGTATTTGTATAGCACCTAGACCTGCTATACAATAAAAAAAGACATGGAAATCTTTAAAGGTGCAATCTGCCCATTCGTTTCTCAGAGTGTGCCTTTATCATCTGTTGGAGACCTTATCTGCGAAAATCCAAAACACATTCTTCAGATCCATTATCTCGTACGTGCTTCGATACTAAAATGTTTTTGAGATATCGAGCATCAAAGATTTGACATCACAGCTGTCATCATTTTAAGTATTTAATCCTAAAAGGGTCAGCTTTCACAAACAACAAAATACAAGAATAAATGCGATCCAGATATATGAATGAACACACGGATGCTGATACCAACGGCGGATAACCTTTTTTTTTTTAAGTCCAAATCTTATCATTTCAAGCTCGTGACTTAAAGATATAGATGTTTTGATCTGATAACAAGGAGAAGAGGCAAGAATAATTAACAGCTCCTCTCATCCTTTGCCTTCTAAACCCTGAACCCTTCTCTGTCGGGCCCATTTGCGTTGGTGTGTCGTCACAGGGCCAGGGGATTTAAGCTAAGCCATATCAGCAGCTGAAAAGGACTCCGCTGAGAAAATACACTGGCCTGGATGTGGCAAATATATTGCTGTAATGCGTTTGCAGGGGCCAGAGATCAACAATGGAGGCAGCTGAGGCAGAAGCAGAGAGCTCTGCTTCTGGTAGAGTGCTCCTCAAGGACCCAGGATGCACATGTCGTAGTTTAGCGCAGACATGTTATATTCTCAACAAGTACATGCTCCATTCAACCTTGAGCTGCATGGAAGGCAAGAGCAATGTTGGTTGCTAAGATCTAAAGTGTGTCTATTATAAGCAGCGGTTTTGAACCTGAATCTGCAAAGTGCAAGTCCACTCAGTCATGAAGAGAGACCCCAGGGACGGGTCACAGCATTCCTCCTGATCCGGTCTCCTCACGCAAATACACACATACTGTAAACACACACACACATACACACACAGTCACACATTAACAGGAAAACGCACACAGTCAAACAAACACACATGGACAAACATGCATGAGCGCACACAGAGACACGTTTTGACAGGAAAGAACGATGTGAGATGGAAATGTGCATTTTTGGAGCTACAGTATTTGCTGGAACCACAGAGCGATGTTATTCTATATTGTTTGTGTCATTGATTCTCAACATGGGGGTTGGGACCCTTCAGGGAGTCATAAGCCATGTCTGAAGGGTCAAAAGATGATTAATAAGTCAAAGGGGAACCGAATTTACACATCAATCACAATCTGATAAATTGCGCGAGAAGACTTAAAATGAAAAAAAATGAAAACATTCTGGGGATGTGGAATGCTCCTCATCTCTGCTTGAGGCTACATTAGCTGCTACTAGCATAACACACCCAAATCTCTAGTTGTGTATTAGTACACTTACATGTAGTACACTGTGTACACTATGTACTTACTTGCATAATGCGTAACTTTCGACAGGCTAGTGTTGTCTCAAATCGCCGTTATGCACATACCGGAAATTATGATTGCAACATTAGACCGCTTCTTCTTCTTCTTTTTAATGGTGAATTGCAACCGGCAGAGCAATTTCACTATCTGACTACAGTATAGTTGTACTTCGTGGAAAAAAACACATGTATAATGTTTGAAAATACATTGGTGGTCCCGTAGCTGCAGCTATGTAGCAAAGATGGCGACCGTTGAAGATTAGTAGTGTCTCAACTCAACTTTTTGACCGTTACGAGGGCACCATCCAGGTACTCAGTGCACTGCATTTTGCCATACTTTTCTTACTGAAAATAGCAAGTGTAAGTACAGAAGTACAAGAATTGAGGCACATCTGACTGAGCTGTTGGCAACTGAGTTGCATTGTGGGTAATGTAGGCACCAGGTTTTGATAAGCAGAGAAGAATGCATGGAATAAAATAATGAGAAATCCAGGATTGCTTTACAGGTGTGTAAAAATGATTGAAATGAAGCAACCTGCAACACCTGCAACCTGTGATGAAAGCTCTCTGTGACATTCTTACTCATCTATAACACAAGAATGTGCAAACCGCAAATATGAAGGCATTATTACGTGCACACTTCTCCCTAACAATGTCCCTCTGTTGCACCGAAGCACACTTTACTAAGGTCAAAACAGAAACAGAGCTAATTGTGCATACAGTAGGAGTCGCACAATCCCCGCCGTGCAATTACGTGATCCTCCTTTCACGCGCGACTCGCAGCCTAAACTCTGACCTCTGCACGACACTGCGTTATTGGATAATGACGACAGCGACGTGTATGACAATAGTGCCGCTGCCACGCTGTGACAAATGGAGGGGATCGTGACAAAGATGTTAAGGAGGCTGGCTCAT
This sequence comes from Heterobranchus longifilis, assembly GCA_028570985.1. NCBI lineage: Eukaryota > Metazoa > Chordata > Actinopteri > Siluriformes > Clariidae > Heterobranchus > Heterobranchus longifilis. Next base: position 13,337 of record JAOVVB010255507.1, read on the forward strand.
TTACTGTAGAGCGCGGGACATGTCAGAGATGTATGGGCCTGGCATGCAACGCAGCCTTAAGCAGAGCCTGACCTCCCAAGGACACGCAGAATCCTGAACTTACACCAGGCAGGCAGGGACAGCAGATATTAAAGGGGGGCCGGCGGCGACGCACAGAGTCACCCCCCTGGCTAGAACGCCTAATACCCTGCAGTGCAAGCTTTTATCTGGCAGACCTTAGTGGCCCACCTGAGAGCAGAGCCAGCTGGGGAGCAGAGTGTTAAGCTGTTGGCTGTCGCTGTGTCATGTCTGTGTGTTAACAGGAGGCCCAGGCTCTACTGCTGCTGCTGCTGCTGCTGTATCTGAGGGCTTCTGCGAGATGCGTGTTGCAGTTTGATGAGTGTTTCTTGCTGCAGTGCGAGAAAGAGAGAAAGAGAGAGAGAGAGAGATAGAGAGAGAGAGAGAGAGAGAGAGAGAGAGAGAATCCCTCCCCATCAGAGCTTCACATTTCCTGCTGTTGCCAGCACGGTTGCATACACATATGCACATATTCACATGCAGGCATGTGCACACACACTCCAAAATGCAGACATGCATGCGAGAGCACACTTGCATGGGAATACAGTGTGCGCACGCACACACACGTGCATGCACACGCACACGCACACACACACAGAGTGAGAAAGGAAGTGCTTCAGTGACCCAGCACTGTGAGATAAGGCTGCTCTGCAATTCAGAAATATGCAACCTGCATGTTAACAACCCCTGGAGCGCAGCCTCCCCGGGGTGCTCTTCCTCCTCTCTCAGCCTCCCCACCTCCCTGCTTTCCGTGTACCCATCCTCTCCCTCGCTCCACAGACCTTCCTCTCCCACCCATCCCTCCATCCCGCAACTCCACCTTGCTTCACCTGACACAGGGAGAGGACAGAAAGGAGAGGAAAATGGAGGATGGATGTTTTCTGAGAGGGAGAGAGGGGAAAGAGAAATGGAAAAATGTGTGTGTGACTGCAGAGAGGAGCCGAGTGAATTTCTGCCGTGTTTCTCTGTTGGTCTGCAAGCATGTGCAGAGTCCCAGTGAGCTGCTTAGTGCAGAGCAGGGGCAAGAGGGCTCGGGGAGGCGAAACACAACATATGGAGGACTAATGAGGTTCTATTTGGAGGGCTTCTCGGAGAAAGGTTAGACGAGGCCAAATGTGAGGGGATGCGGGAGGGCGGAGTTACGGGAAAACAGAGGGATCAAAGTGGCCAGAAAGGGAACATGTTAGCCATAGAGAGTGCTGCCGGAGAGAGAGGAAGAACAGGGGAGGTCTGGAGAGAAAAAAGAAACAGAGATAAAGAGGAACAGAGAGAAAGAAAGCTGAGATCCATTCTCAGTAGTGGGGGGAGATTGGCAGGTTTCCGCACTGGAGATGCTATTGAGAGTGACACGTCCACGCGACACAGCCGTAACACATTGGCTTTGATACTAATATCAGTCTTTTTAGAGGGAGGTTGATGAAATTTGCATTTAGATTGAAATGACTTGGGGACGGCCAGGAGACCACAGAGGGCCACAGAAAAGGAAGAGAGAGGCAAGGGGAGAGGGGCGGGGGTGTGTCTTTGCTTCACTCACAGCTATGGGATGCTCCAGCTTTGCATGCCCTTTTTAAAACAAAAACACACACACGCGCACACACACACACACACACACACAGACAGATACACCCTGCCCACTTGACAAAATATTTCCTCGTATTCCACTACAGATTACTAAAATGTAATTTGCAATGTATTGCATTAGATTACTGAAATTAAGTAACATACTCTAAATACTTTTGGAATACTTCAAAAACATCTTGCTGAGCTCATTTGTCTGGGTGTTATATTTCTATAAAGCACATTCCTGACAGTGTCCTGGCTGTGCGTCTCCTCTGCCACTGTCGTGTGGCAGGTGCACACCGTTTATGGGAAATGTGTGCCTCATATCAATTTTAGAGCTAGAAGGGCACTTGGAGAGCGCAGTTCTCCGCCAAGGCCATGCCCTGTTTCGCAATGTTAATGAAAGCGAAAAATAATTTGTGTATCTGCCCCGTGATTCAGATCTGATAATTTAATGGGTTCTTCCTTGGCCCATGCTTCCACTAAGTTTCATAAAATCTGGCCAGTAGTTTTTCTTGTAATCCTGCTGACAAACAGACAAACGAACCAACAAATGAATCAACAACCAAACTGAAAACAAAACCTCCTTGGAGGTAATGAAGCAATTGCTTCACGTAATCTATTCTTAAAGACAATAACTGTATTCAGCTACAAGTCCTCCAACCTATACGGCCACATAAGTCGTTTGTTCCCCTCTAATATGACCCATACAAGCGTTTACTAAATTAATTAATGGTGGCAGGAAATACGACCCATGGGAGCGTTTTCCGTCCTCATACCTACACGTATCGGTCCTGGTTTTAAACACGTCGTTAACGTTGTGAAACGGTCACAGTTTGGTTAGGTTTAGGCACAAAACTACTTGGCATAATTATGCACTTAACGCAGAACGTGACGTAGTTCCGTTTCTTCCCTAAAGTTTAGTCTGGGTTGCTATGTAAGCATTGTCGGTATAAAGCCTTATACTTCCCAGCACCTCCCAAAATGATTGTGATTGGTTTAAAGAAATACAAACAGGCCAGGGAGCTTTTTTCCCATTATACCAGAGTGAAAGCTATTGAATCCAGACCTCCCCCTCCAGCGCGGACACAGCACTGTGGAGATAAGTCTGGCAATGCGAGACTACCTAAAGTTAAAATAACTTGCTGTTTACTTTTACTTTCAAATGGGACATGAACTCCAGTCTCCTGGGTCAAAGTCCTGTGTTTGTTTTACCCACCCACCACTCCTCCTGCCCACCCTAAATGGTGTTTCTCAGTTTTAATACTACATTACATGACTTCCTGCTTTGCTCCCATCATAATTACTTCAGCCACTAGATGGCGCCACCTAACAATAAACATAAATGTGGGTCGTAATTGCTGCTTGTACAAATGACCTATGGTGTCTCATATTCAGAATACCATCAATTTCAACTGTAACTGTAACAGAATACAGTTACTCATATTTTGTATTTGTAATAAGTAATCCAACACAGTAATGCACACCTAGCATGTCTATTCTCTGCAGATTTGATGCTGTTCTACTGTAACCCGAGTTCCCACTGGACTGGGTCAAGGATGCAGGGGAGCTCTGCTCAGCATCTCCCCTCCCTCTGTTCTCCCACATGCCTGACATTTGCACCGTCCAGAGACAGAGGAGCTCTGAGGAGGAGGTGGGTAGCGTGCTCAATTTGCGTCTTAATCACATTAAAACGACCCTGTGCAATTTTCTGAACAATTTAACGAGGGCTGTGCCGACTGAGATGGATAACGCACTGTGTCCTAATATTGAGCCCTGGCTGCCTAATGGAAGAGAAAGCAAACACTTTATTTCTCCTCACGCAATATTGGCACTGTATTGTTTAGCTATTATTATCATAGCATTCAATAATCTTCTTCTTGGAGCTTTGAAAATATTGTTTATCTGACACAATCATTGAATTTGTAATCAGTTTCTTTATTGGAATGACTTCATCAAACACAATAGTGTAAAATCAGTATGAAAACTTTACATTTTCAGTCACCAAAAAAACAATCCTGATTATATATTTACTTTAAAGCTATTTCATCATAAGTTACCATGTTATAATGGTACATTGATACATGAGACATAAAGGCGTTAAAGCAAATTTTATCAACCAGCTTCTTAATATGAAAGATTGGGCGCTTCATGAAGACAGTTCAGTGATAACACTTTTGGTTATTTCACATGATACAAGTATCGGAAATGCCTCTGATGCTGCCTAAACTGCTGGTATCGGTGAGTATGCAGGTCTATGCACCGATCTGATACCACATAATTTAGTCCTGAAAATCATCTATTTTACAGTAGTTTATTTAAGTTATTTTTTCGTTATGACTGACTGTTAAACTACATAATAAGAGAAAGTTCTATGGCATTCACTCTTTGTATGTATTTGTTCATGTTTTACAAAGAGTGTAACCTGAGACATAGCAATCACATCACAGCCATACAGGTTAGTAGTACAGGTGTTAAAAAAGGAAAAAATGGTATCGGAGCATCTCTAATGTTTGCACTTCTCATACTGGTTTGAAAATGTAAAAAAAAAAGTGAAATGTGAAAAATCACATTTGAATCAGAATGATTGATTGTTGCTTATTTAGTCATTTTAACGGCTTTAACGGTAGTTTAGCAGCAGTATAGTGTCTCTCAGGAGAATACTTAATATTAGGTATGTCATTTGTCATGTGATCATATGTCAATGTCACGTCAATTACATGTGTTAATCTTTTTAAAGATTTTCTTTCTTTATTTCAGATACTGTCAGAAGAGAAAGAGAAAACAGCAGGAAATCTGCAACAAATGTCCCCAGCTTGAGGTGAACCGGGGACATTGCACTTATATGATACATGTATCTTAACCACTTAGCCACCCTGTATTATTTGAATGGTAAATGGACCGTATATAACGCTTTTCTCGTCTTTGCGACCACTCAATGCACTTTACACTGCGAGTCATTCACGCATTCACGCCACATTCATGCAGGAGGATGCAGGTTACCATGCAAGGCACATGCTCATCAAGGGATATAAACACACACACACACTCACACACACTCTCACACGCCGATGGCTATGCCTTCGGGAGCAATTTGGGGTTCAGTGTCACAAACCACCGACCTTCCCGTCAGTGAACGACCGCTCTACCTACTGAGCCACAGCCGCCCCATTTAAGATGTAATGGTTTTATTTTTTTCCATTAATCTTTAATTGCTTAATATGTTAAATGTGTCTCTGACCCCATCTTAAAATAAAAACACATTATTATTTATTTGACATAAATGATCAGCCCAGTCGCCAGAATAAATGTTGGTATTGTACGTTTCTGCAAACCACGGAAATGTAAACATTTCTGCATTTCATATGTATCATACGAACGTTTCTAAAGTGACGTCCAGATCACGTGTGTATGAGCAGAGTTTCTCATCAGGAGGAGGAGGGGATGGTGTGAAACATGGGCGAGAAGCTGCCAGGCAGCAAACCACAGCTTGAGACCAATAAAACAGGTGTTTTTTTTAACAAGACTAACAAACATCCTTATTTTAACCCAAACCACAATGTTTTTACTAAATATACCACCTAGTTTTGTTGCCTAAACATACACGTCCTTGATTTAACACAAACCACAATGTTTTTCTTCAAGTTATGCACCTAGTTTTGTTTGAATTCACAAAACTGCTAATGAAGCGCCATCAAGTATAAATATATAAAAAAGCGTTATTTATACACTTTACCATGAATTCACATTGATATCTGCTATATATGAAACATACACATGTAACATATCTGTGGTTTATAAAAAGTACAAATGTAACATATCTGTGGTTTGCAGAAACGTACAATGCCAACATTGCGACTGGGTTGAAATGATCCACTTTATAACATTCCTTTCTTCATTGTCAATTGCTTGCCGCCCCCATCCCCCTTGATGCTGTTTTTTTTTTTTATCTTATAAGATGAGATAATAAAACTTTATTGTCTATGTATTACATTACATGAAATGGAAATTTGCCTTCTGCATTCTGGCAACACTGTGTAAAACAGACAGTAAAGTACAGCTAAAATACATAAAATACATTTTCAACAGCAGCACTGCAGCAGCCTGTCAGAGTTACATATTTTGAACCAACAGCTGAAAATTCACAGACATCAGAAAGCCAGTTAATGTTCACCAGTCACAGTACCAGCATCAGGTTGACAAGGGGCTCTTCCAGAGGACAAGAGCACCACCTTGTGTTAATATTTCATAAAGGCACCAGACTCAGCCTTGACTTTCATTCTGGTCACACACAGCCAGTGCACCCAATACAGGTGGCTGAGGACAACTGACTAGACAACTTCCATACTGTAACAATTACGTGGAAATGAATAGTCTGTCAGTATCTCGTTATGTCTCTATAAACCTCAAACCACAAAAGCTGCATCTGCAGAAAAAGCAGCGAAGCTCTTTAGGAAGAAATGTCCTTCTTGGAAAGACATTTATTCTGGTGATGAATCTATTTAAAGGTCCCATATTGTAAACGTGAGATTCCCATGTCTGTTTTTTTTTTTATTATAAAGCAGGTCTAGGTGCTATATAAATACTGTGAAAGTAAGAAAATGCACAATCCACGGAGAAATGCACACAGAAACTGTGCCTTTAAACGAGCCGTCAGGACTTCTGACAAGTTGTGATGTCACTACTATAAGCCTAAATAGTCAGAAAGTGCTGTTACAGTCATTCCCCGGCAGCAATGACGGTGCAGAGATGCAGAGAGCGCAGATGCGAAAGACCCGGAAACAATGACCAATC
>JAOVVB010255523.1:0-19746 GCA_028570985.1 Heterobranchus longifilis
ACAGATGGGATTTTTTTTTAGTGAAAATCCAACAATCTTAAATAAGGTAATCATAAATCATAAGGTCCCCCTTATTTAAAAAGGTCTTAAAAAAGTCAGAGTATAGTATGTCATAAAACATCGCAGTGGAACGGACTTACAGCGATCACAGAGAGAGAGCACAACTCACACAGAAGCCCAGTGGAAATGCTGCAGCATTTCTACATGCATACAGTCTATTAAATGATCAAACTTGCATTTGTTGTTGTTGTTGTTGATAAATACTTGCACAGCGATGTTAATTGTACATGCAACAAACACTTTCACTTTCTACTTTCTATCAAATGAGAAGACAGATTTTCTGTGAAATAAAATAAATTATACTGTTACTTATGGGCTGTTGCCAAATTAATGTTGCAATTAGAGAAAACGCTGTACTGTAGTAAACTGCAGTCAATTTGCCAGTCAACTCATTCATTATATTCATGATTATCTCAATAATGGAAAATTCAGTTTGAGTTTTATTGTGATCTACGATAAAAATCGATTATTGTCCCATCCCTACATCCCTACATGTAAAGAAGCATTTCGTCTGCTGGTAATCATCATACAACACATTTTGCGAGTCTACTTAATATTGAATCACACTGAAGTCTTCCAGTGAAATCCAGGCCTTGAAAGGCCATATCTGTAGAAAAATAATAAGCGGAGATAATTGAGTGATTAAGAGACATGTTTCAATGGGAGGGAACTGAATGTACTAATGATAGAGCCTACCTCTTTATACTTATTGAGTGAGGTTCAAGGTCACTCACTGAGGCTGACATAGCTATTCATCACAGCCATAACATATTTCCACTTGCTCACACTGACTCATCACAACCATCCCACCTCAATAGAAGATTACTTCCGTGCCCTCTGGCTCAGCCCACTTATCCAAAACTTCTGGTCAGAGGTCACGAGAGATTCATAGTCAGAAACTCCCCCTTACTGTGCGCGCCATCGCTGCAGCGCCTCACTCTCTGAAAAATACCCGAACATCTCAAACCTTTCTTATACGGAGTAGCTAGCCAGTGTTTAGCCTGCTAGGGGGGTATGCCCCCCAGGAGAAAAACTTTGGCCGTATAAAGCCCAGATTTGGTGGCCTTTGACACATTCGAATGCCACTATTTTATCATTTACACTGATCTTAATTATTGCATATTTTTGGCTTCTTGTGCGTTTTAGCCCACACAGTTGTACATAGTGAGGCTGCACGATATGAGGAAAATATGCAATATGCACTAACGTTTTTGAATATTGTGATAATGATATTACTTTTTTTAGTAGAAACATAAATGCACCCCTATTCAATGAAAATACACAATGTTATTTTTAAGGGGGGAACAGGTTTTAATCTCATGTCTTATCCCGCCTATGTATTGGTTTTAAATTAAATTGTTTATAAAATAAACTTATGTGAATCACTTGACTCAAATCATGCGAATCTACTGGATCATGAATTAATGGATTGCTGTAAAAAGTGCAATGTAAATACAGATAGGCCTAATTCATTTATTCATTAAATTAAAATGTATATAATAAAGTAGCAGGCTGGACTTAAATGAGTAGTCAGCTCTTTGGCTGGCAGGTGGTGCTTATGGGAAGCTCTGAATAACCACGGCTGAAAACTGAAATGACAAAACAACTGACGACCTGTAGCACCAATAGTACCCATTAACAGATCATCATATCAATTTGGAGAAATGTATAGTATCTAGGGCTGCACAATTAATCGAAATTCTATCAAAATCGCAATATGGACTCGTGCAATATCCAAATCGCAGGAGGCGCAGTATTTGTTAAAGGCAAAATATAGGTGGAAATATCATTCTGAATGAAGTATTGTGGTGGTGCAGAGATGTCCCGGCCTACAAGTTGTATTCTACAGATTTAAGAAAAAAAATCTTTGCTTGGTAGAGATTAGGGCTGCCATTACTGTTATTACATTTCCATATTATTATTATTATTATCATCACTGTTTGGCTTTGCATTGCCTGGTTGGCAGACATTTTGGAGGACACATTATTAAATAAAAATACCCTCAGCTGCCATTTATTTTGTTTACCCAGCTAAAACTGATGCAATCTAATACAACAACCCTGCGTTGAATTCTACCTCATGAAGATTATAATGATAATGTTCAGTTTTTGTTGCAACTGTTTGAGAGAGGTGTTGATTCAACATTTTGGAGGCTGTAATTTGTGGTGGTGTTGAATTGTACTGCATTATACTGAGAGGTTTTTCTAACACTTTGTACGCCCCATTAATATCAATGGGGGTCAACTATCAGTCAGTCACTATATTAGATTAGAAACACCACTTAGTGTAACTTGCTCCAGCAGTAGAAATAACAGAAAATCTCTTCAATGCATTTATTAGGCTTCTGCTGGAATTAATTCAAATTTTAGTGCTGTTTTAGAAAACCACACTTGCAGCCCTGTTAGATGAGGAGTTAAGATACATATTTTTGTTTGGTGACATTTGTCATGCACAGTGTATAAAAAGCACCCTCTTTTAGGAATGTTTATGCCTACATGCCGGCAATAGCTGCAGCCGGAGGCATTATGTTTTCCCGTCCGTCCCAATTCTTGTGAATACACTTTATATCTTTTAAATTAAATTCCATTCAAAGTCTTAAGTTTAAAATGTTTAAACTTTTAGATGAAGTACCTTATAAGTACATTCCTCTTTGTACTTATGATAGATAAATAATGCTGACCTTTCTGTGTGTGTATCTTTTTTTATTTTGTCTTATTTAGTTGTATTTTACTGGAGTACAACATATTATAAATAGTTTTAATTAATTGTATTTGTATCTTTACTTATCAGTGTTGATTTTGACAGCACAGTTTGATTTAGTTTTAGTCATAGTCTTTTGACTAATATTCCATTTAGTCATGTTTTAGTCATCTGAATTGTTTTAGTTTCAGTTTAGTTTTAGTCGACTAAATCTACTGTAGATTTAAACTCTAATAGGTTTAATTAAAGTGTAATGCATTACTTAAACGTTTCTCTAGATTTTCCAGTTAATTTTCTGTTTACCCAGTGGCGGAGGACAGGATAACAAATACACCACTGTTATTTTACCAGTGTTAATTTTGACAGCAAATTTTGATTTAGTTTTAATCATAGTCTTTTGACTAAAAATCTATTTAGTTTTAGTCATATTTTAGTCCTCTGAATTAGTTTTTATTTAGTTATCATCTCATTTTCATCACTGAAAAAATGTTGACGAAAATTATGATAAATTATTCGTAGATGACATTAACACTGTTGCATATAGATATTTGGCTGCTTAGGGTCTTTTGTAATGCTTTGTAGTGTGGTCTTTGGTATTTAATTTATTCTTGATGAATAAAGATTTATTTAAACATATTTCTGACAGGCAGCAAATAATTACATTGCTCACTGGTTGTTACGTTTCTCTCAGTGCTGTGGCTGTCATTTTCTAACTCTTTATGAATTCTGCTGAATTCTCCTTGACCTTGTGCAGTAACATTTCTATGCAGGCGAAGGAAACGTGGTTAGAACGTAACACACAGATGTATTTGTCACCTGTGTGTTTACATGTGAATTCCAAATGACCAGCTAAACCAAAAGAAAACATTGCTGCTTCAGCAATAGTGCATGATCAATACTTTTACCAGGAGAAGAATTTCAATTAGATTATTAATCTGTTAACCAACTGAATGACTGTGTCTGTGTCTGCAATAAATCCCCACTACAGTCCAGGCTTTGCTACTAAAATAGCTAATAGGTGACAAAGACCAGAAAGTGCTGTATTCCATTATGGGTAATTGTCCCTCATCAATATTACATTACTTAGTTAGCCGAAGCTTGATACCATCAGTTAAATGCTCTGGGCAATGCCTTCAGTTAGTGTGGAGCCATTGAAAGAATCCCTAGATCCTCATTTAACAAAAAGAATTTCAATAAAAAATTTGATGCGAAATTAATCTATTCGCTCCAGTGGGATATTTTGTTGGAATAATCCTGATATATTTGAAAGAGATGGGTTTCTTTAAAATTAACTGTGTATTGTTTCCTTGTCAGTGAATGTCACCCTCCAGTTACATACAGTAATATTCTGTATACAACGACACAGCAATCCAGTCAGTGGCTACCTCCATTATTTAGTATATGACAGATGTGCTTGAGACGTTTGACTCTCGAAGATGATTAAAAATCAAATCTAGACCCCCTTTTTTTTTTTCTCCGTGGAAAGCTCATTTATTTGTGAAATGAAGATGATACATGTGTATATTCAATTCTGTGTTCTCATAAACAAAAAGTTAATTTAGTTTCTGGTGGACTGCTAATCATAAATTCATCATAAATTCACATCAAAACAATCAGATAGCGCTCTATTTTATATTCTCATCTCTGTCTGTGTGACATTGTGAGAAACGCTGCTTTGCAACATACATTTATATCCCCAGTAATGTACTACAAACTCAATTTGCAAAAAAAAAAAAAACACCAAATTACACGTCCTTCTAACATTAAGGAATGAACTGCACAATCCCACAGCAGTTGACTTACAACTCAATGTTAAAAACCCTTGAGGTTGGCTCCTAGAGGAATGTTTTGGGGGTTTTTATGCACCGCTAGAGAAGGGTAACAACAGCATGCCATAAGAAATTGATACAACACAAAAGAAACTCTGCCTCCAAGAAATGTTCCCTCTGGCTCTTTATGTTCTTGAAATGGCCTTTTTCAAAACACCACTGGGCTAAACATTTCCAGAATTATTTTACTTCACTATTGTTGAAGCCATCAAAACTGCCAAGCCTGGCCAATTCTTGCCGCTTAACATACGGTACGATGTACAGCCAAAATAATGAGATGTAGCTTTACAATACAGACAGTGACGAACACTCTCATCTATTCTAGATTACATTTTCAAGTATATCATACATTACCTTCTTAACAGCCTGCTCTCATCACTTGAGAATGACGAACACAGTGTAATCAAACAGCAGTGATTGTATTTTATTTATTGATGAGAGTAAATCAAAGTGTAACACCACCAAGCAATTACAATGCTGGTCTTAATGAGTGCCTCAATTTACACTGGTTGATTGCCAAAGAGAAAAGCAATGTTTTGCTGTACTCTTCAATTGATCATTGAAATGAATTCCCTAAATGTGCACGATAAACAAACAATAAACTTAAGTTTATGATAATTTACTAACCAAGCCCATACTGCACTGCTTTCTACACAAGATTTCGCCTCAATTCGTGTAAATTCATAACGAGCATTTCAATATGTAAAACAGGCAATACATTACTTTTGAAAACAAACATGCAATTCTTAATTTGGCTTTCATTTGACACATAATGATTAAGGAAATAGTGGCCAGTATCAAATGGTTTAATTACAAATGAGCTGTAACGGAACATGCGATATTATATGCATTATCAGCCGATCACATGCTAGATTTGCTGTACACTGTGTTCCACCCACTGCTGCAACACCATTGACACTACAGCTTTCAATCAGTGAACTCGAATCACCCACCGACTGCAGCACAGCACAGTGATTGCTCGCAGTCTGAACACAGAAATGGTGCAAAGCTGAAAACATAGCTGCTTACAGCAGTGCTCCTAAATTGGCAACTGCATCACTAGATTTAATAACTTTCTTGGTGACTGTATTTCTTAAAAGCTGACAGTGACAAATTTTTCAGAGTATCTGCGAAAATGGTAGAGTATACATTTTAATACATTTTTCTACAATTGACACATCTGTTCTAACCAAAGTAGTTCTCAGCCATTTGCCAGCCCAGAGGCATAGCCTCACTCCCACCCCGAGGAAAAGAAAGTGGAGCAGGTGGGTTCTTGATCTCCAGTGACCTTGCCACTGGTCTCAGGTGAGCGGAACATTTTTGTTACATAGTGAGCTGCAGGCTAGGAAAGAGAGCAGATGAAAAAAGCAAAGGGCAAAGTACTGTAGGTGCAACAGAGGTAATACAAAAAAAAAATATTTTGCCAGGAGTAATTTAAGCAATTACATATAATAAGTTGTTCTGGTACAGGAACATGTTGGAACTCTCTGTACTGTGTAGGTACAACTTCCTGCCATGCTGCTTTCTCCATATTTACTTGCAATGCATTGTCAGATTTACACCATGGCCATTTACCAAAGACAGCAAAAACAGGACAAATTATCAATGTTTTTTTTTGTTTATGAGTAACTTTAGTGTAACCATTGGTTTTACTATTTATGTTGGTGTAAAGCATCAGTATTGTTGTATAAGGTCATAGACTAACAAGTGAGTCATGTGACCTTGTGCTGGCAAATTGCATATATGTAAATGAGCTAATCATGTGACTGTACATTTTAATGAGTACAGTATACTAATCATTTTAGTAGAGTAGTTGGTTAGCTTGCAGTTAACAGTTATCCAAAGCTTGGAAATCAGAGCGCTAAAATCTTCAAAACACAAGGCATAGTTTTTTTTTTCAGCCATTATCGAAAGTAGAATGTATAGATATTTTTGTAACAAATAATAGTCATTTCAGTTACAACTATTATAAACCTGCAGTCTCTTTTTTTTTATATGGCGACATCTATATCATCTCTAAATAAAGGTTGGTAAATTATATTTTCATTCAACTCGACAGTAACAAGATGCACTGATGTCACAATGCGACAATAGTTGCCCAATATCTTTCCATCATTTCCAGGGGGCAACAACTGGCGAATTTACAGATTCAGAGCTAACAACCCTGCTGCAGATCTGGGCCAGCTACAGACATCAGTCAGGCTATGAATAACAATGTTCTACAACACAGTTCAGTTGTATTCAGGCAGAAAAAGAGCCACATTGATGAAAAGCCTAATTAATTTATCTACTGCAAATATCATGTTACTTCCTTACAGAAAAGAGGGATATATAAGTAACACTACGATGCATAGGGGATGATCGTTAAACTAAATTTCCTTATTTACTTTGCTGATATATTGACTGTTCATGGGTTACATTGAGTGTCATTCAGTGTTTAGTGTGTGTATAGTCCTTTACAAATGTAGTGTGCACTGTGTAATGAATTACATAATTACTATTGCAACGACTGAGCCAGCAGCTCTTATTTCTTCAAAGTTATCTTGTTACCCTTGATTTCCTGTAATTCCACAGATGCCACTTTGTCTGGGCTTTTCCCCTGAGACGGCAGCCGTGAGGGATAGGGCCTAGATGACTGAAACTAAAGCTCGGGGAAAAGGACTAGGTCCCCTGTGAACCCACGGTGTATCAGAGTTTAGGACCCTTGTGACAGTACAGCAGCACTGCGAGAATGACAATACTGGAAAACCCTGAATGGAGAGAAGGAAAGAGAGAGCGAGAGAGAGAGAGACAGATGTTACTGTTACACTGACTATATCCATCCATCCGTTTTCTATATCCACTTATTCTGTTCAATGTCACGGGGAGCTGGAGCCTATCCCAGCATGTACTGGGCACGAGGCAGGGTATAACCTTGACAGGTCTTCGGTCTATCACAATGCAAACACACTTAAACAAACAGAATTCAGAGTTTCCAGTTCACTTAACCAGCAAATACTGTACTTAAAGTGATAGTTTGGAGGTTTAGAAGTGGAGTTGTATGAGGTAGTTATGCATAGTTAGTGTATTACCATCATACGACCGCGGTCGGTGCAACCCCGTTATGGATAATCAGACAGGAGTGCTCTGCACTGCTTGTCACGGGGACATGAGAAAACACATATTAGACATTATTAGCCACCTAAAGAACCATTTTTTGTTTAATCGTCATAGCAATATCAGCTTTCACAATAAATACATCACGAAAGACTGCGACATATCGCAAAAGACACTCAGGGATTTGTAGAGTTAGATGAAAGAGAGTATCGGTAGAAAACTGCTCTTTAAAATGTAACTATCATTCTTTTCTTTTAAATGGTGGCTTTTGTGTTCAGATGTCAGAATCAACTTCCTTTCTGTTTTTTTTTAAATCAAGCAATTTGTTATTTTAGCAGAATACTGAAAGCAGCAGAAAGGCAGAACTGATATGACGATAAGTTTATTTATCGCAAGTAATATCGTTATCGCAATATTCAACAACATTATCGTATATTTTCCTCATATCGTGCAGCCCTAATTTAAATTTTTTTAGCAGCCTGGGGCAGCTTTTTAAAAATAGTTTTCAATGAGAGTGAAGCGTTTTGCGCGCTGCTTTTGCGTTGCTGAACACCTCGCGTTTTTTTCACAAGAGCGCCCTGAACATATCGAGTTGAAAAACCTTAAACTCAGAGAGGAAAAGAAGCCGACGCCATGAAGAGTTTATTCCCGTTGTCCAATCAGATGAATTGAGAGGCGGGCCTTCTGTGGTCGCGATGACAACAAGTGAGACAAGTGTACCTGTTTTGTGTTAAGCTAACGTTAGCTCACTTTCAGCGTCGCTCTAGGCAAGCTACAAGATGTATATGAACACATTGTTGCCTCAGCTTTCTAGGGATACTTCACTGATTTAAATGCACTGGTGCCACACACACTGCCCACAGAGCTGGATTTAAATCAGCAAAGTATCCCTCAGGTCCTCACCCTGCATTGATGGAGCAAAAACACTCAGACCTACAGAAAGCAGCCCCATGCAGGATGCTAAAAAGCACTCTGTCTGATCGTGGTCGGCTTCAACAAAAAGGCAGCGCGGTGCGCCTTGAGTTTTTCAACCTGCAAAATGCTCTGATCGGGGCCTTAGGGGGGCCTTCTTTAGGTGGCTAATAATGCCTAATGTGTGTTTTTCTCATGTCCCCGTGACAAGCAGTGCAGAGCTTGGGTACGAGTCAGCACTCCTCTCTGATTCTCCACACTGGGGGACCGCCGACCGCCGTCGTATGAAGGTAATACACTAACTATGCATAACTACCTCATACAACCCCACTTCAAAACCTCCGAACTATCACTTTAATGTTTTCTCACTTTGAACCAGGAACCTGCCCGTTATATTATTTCATGAATTAATTATATTTTCAGAGCATCCTAAGTTGATAACATGAATGCACAGACACCGCCACTTCGAAACCAAAACTTATTCCAAACTCTAATACACAAACTTGTAATACACTCACATAAAAGTACCACTAAATGCTACACTAAATAAGCTATTTGCTGCATGACATTTTAATTGATAATATTACTCTTTGTATGTAATAGCCTGTATGCACATAACACAGATACACCAACACGCATGGATCAAAATAACTCTGTTACAGTTAAATTACAGACTGTGAAAGCTGTACTCGTAGTAAATTACAGTTCTATTCACATGAAAATAAAGAATTTGATTTTAGGTTTCTCAATTGATAATTACAAATATAGCTGTGATGATAACCGCATGACGACAATACCGCGGTCATGTGATGCCTACCGCGGGGTTGAGCTCATTATTCTATTGCGCAATGCTTTGAGATCAGAGTTGTCACACACATGCCCAGTCAGGAACACAGCCTCTGATTGGTCGACAGACTCAACCCCAATGCATCATGGGATTAACAGTGGACAGGACAGCGGTATTGTTAGCCTTTCCTGCTCCGCTTCCAGACCGTTACTTTTTTTTTACATTTTCACCACGGTAAGAAAACAACTAAGACTAACAACTAAGCATCAGAAAAAATTAGATCTTATATTTAGTTGTTGTCCTGTGTTCCTGTTTTAATGCACGCATCAAATAATTTAAGAGTGACGGCAGATTTTAATCCTAAATGTTGGCGTTGTGATTTCCCTCCGTTTTTGTTTTGATCACGGATTGTGACGTTAACGACGTATTCATTAATACTGAACATTTTGCTGCTCAAACTCTGGGCACAATTTGATCATTGAACTTGACTTTGAATTGCTATGGTATTAAAACCTGCATCCAAAAAAAAACAAAAAAACACCTACTTTTTATTTCCAGACTATACCCCACAAAATGAGTGTGTGTAATATATGCAGCACTTTGATTCAATCACAGCTTTGTCTCTGCTCCAAACATCAAATTGTGACGAGTCAGAAGAATCCCCACACCGAAAACCTTAATTAATGTTTCAATCTTTACTAAATTGGTCGCAAATTGGTTTATTTGTGATTGTTGTATTTCTGTACGCAGATGGTCAAATTCCAAGTCAGGAAGCGGGCTGTTTCTAATCCTAATGAGCACTATTACTTCACTGCACTGATAAGGCACTAGTCTGTGACACTCAATTTTCAAGACCCAAACCCTATCAAGGAACTATCAAGTGATAGGATAGCTGCAGGACCAGTAAGTGAATGTCTAATTAACTTATTATAAGGCATTTCTGAGCTGGCTATCAAAAATCCCTCCTCTAGGCACCAATGCATCCATCTGACCTGATTTGATTGCACCGTCACATTAATGAGCTCTGGATGGCCCACATACAGGCTCACCTCGCTTCCCAGCTGCAGCCAACAGCAAAGGGGTATTAGGGGTGGGGGGTTGATTGTGTGTGAGACAGCGAGAGACCAGAGTTCTAATAGATATACAATGAGTGTAACTAGCACTTAAATGCCCCTACTGGTATTCAAAGGTTAATTTGTTTGTTTCTGTGATTAAATGCCTCTCCATTAACTTTGTGCGTCAAATAGCTGTTCGATAAGTCGGCTAATGCTGAATCCTGTCAAGAATATATGAGTGTTTAGTGTGCGTCTGATCTGGTGGCGGGGTTATTGAATGGGGGGAAGGGGAGAAAGAATGAGTCTAGGAGCAGGGATATCCCACCGCACTTCGTTTAGAGACGCACCAACCGCCCTCACAGCTTAGAGGAGGAACATTGTGTGGAATCAAACCCATTTTCTATCTATGGGTGTCATGTGTCTGTGCTGGTGGGAGAGAAGAGAAGAAAAGAAAAGGAGAATTTATTTTCATGCAAAATGAAATGATTTGCATAAACTCATTTGCAAGACTCCCCGCCAAACTTTGCATGAAAACAACATGGAAAACAAGCAGACAGAAGAAGTTATAGGAGTCAGTCGTATACTGAATCAACTGTGTGGAATTTTAGATAGTATAAGCGTAGTCAGTTACCTACCGTCATATATATTTTTATAGTGTTTTAAATCTTTGGAATTGACTTCTACCTATCGATTAAGCTGCTTGTTTAACACATCCTTGAGTATAGAGAATGTGACTGAAAATATAACCAAAGGTCGTCTCCTTAAGTTGATTGTGAAGGATACTGGAGGGAGATTTTGTTAGGATTATAAAGTCTCTGTGTGCATAAGCCCTGGGTTTAAACTTTCACTTTATCCATCTACTGTTCTCTCTCTCTCTGAATCCCTCCTCTGGCTGAAGTCAGAGAGGTTCACTGCACTGCCCCCTCCTGTATGGGAACGACTATGAATATAAATAGGTGAGCTCCTCAAGGTATTACAACTCATCCATGCTTGGCAGCTGGTTGAGAATGTCAATACCTGCATAATACAGGAATTGTAATTTCCCTCAGTTTCTAAAGGTTACAACGGCTGAAGTTTTCACCTACGATTTAATTTATGTTGGCACCATAATTTGCCACTGTAAGGGTCAATGATATGGCTAATCTATACCCTAATCCATTGTAAATGTAATACTTAGGCCTAATCAAATCAGGTGTTTTACATATTTGAGGAGAAATAATGTTGGTGCTGTCAGGGGATGCAGGGTATTTTCACATGTTGGTGTTTATTGGATTTTAAAAATACATGCCCTATCCACATGCATTATCATGTGCTTTCTGATAGATTTTTCTGTAATTTCACATTTTATTCAAGAGAAATACAGAATTCTTCTCAGCCTCAGGGCGTGTTCTGATAATCAATCAAATGAACGAACTGAAATGGAAAAATCCCTTTTGGATTACATTGCTGAGCTCTCTGCATATGCAGCCTGGTATGTGGAGTTTGCAAATCCAGTATTGCTTGCCATTTTAATGGGTCAAAATCCAAAAAAGCACAATAAGATTTCCAGGACTACCACAAGGATCTGTAAGCGGAACACCTGGCATGAAAAGACTAAGCAAATACCAAAATGAACACAAAGAGCATTATCAGGCAGGAGACGAATCCAGAGACAAATAGGAGGAGACAATGATACGGTTTTATCAGAGTAGGCCATTAAAATTCCATTTGAATCATAGCGGTCTGCAATAGTGAAAAACAGCAAAGCTGGGTAACACATAGAGCCTGATGCTGGGACTGTGTGACTCAATCCTCCCCTGAATTCAAAAATGTTGCTCCTTCCTGTGATCAGTCAGCCCGGGGCAAAACTGGCACTGCTGGACTGTGCCTGAGTGAGAGAGAAAGAGCGAGCAAGACAGAGTGAGAAAAAGGAGAGGAGAGATGTTGGTGTGTATGTGAGTCGGGCTCTAGGCCATGATACCAAACTTCCTTTGAACCAAGCAGCTGTGGGCTGCAGGACTGATATAATATTTAATGAAATAATTACATATACAGAGAAAAATGCATTGGTTAGGGAGGGTACCTTTTATGCTGGGGGATCTGGGAAAATGCGGGACTAATAGACATGATTTGGCTAGTTGCCCTCATCTCTCTCTCTCTCTCTCTCTCTCTCTCTATATATATATATATATATATATATATATATATATAATGCATGCGACCCAACTCTGATATTAAAATTTGTGCATTAATCCAGAATTTTAAGTGTCGGTAATATATGCCTGCAAAAATGTTATTTATTTCTGCAGGCAAAGTCTCATTGTCAGCAGCATTACAGAGACATCATTAAATTCAGTGTGTTTGCATTCACATTTATATTGTGGAAGATTCCACTATTCAATTTAAAAGTTGGTACCATATCATGTCTAAAATAAACATGATACAATTACACCATGTTTATTTGAAAGCTTGCTTTTGCCAAAAGGATGAAGCTGAAATATTGAGGCATTAAATGCTTAATCTAATTTTCTGTTTTTTGTTTTTTTTTGTCTGTGTAGGTCCTGTTTCCATGGTAATATTCAGATAATCGTGTTTTTAAAGTATACGAAAATATTCATAATTGGGATATGAAGTGCTACTACCTACAAGTGCACATAAACACACTCGGCAATTAATAAAGAAATGCTAATATAATGCATATGATTAAATTGTTTTGTTTTCATCATGTAGGATATGTGTTGTAATAGACATAAAGTAGGTATTTAATTTGAAATAGATTCTCTGGGCTGTTACGACTTTCCATGTGATGTATGCCAATGTGTCAACACTCTCATCATTTCTGCTTACGCCGCATCCCCTGCCAAGCGGTGCATATATCAAATCCTTACAGAAACCCATAGCTCATCTTTCCCTTAGCAAACTACAACACACTATGCACTGTTACCTGGAATTTCATATAAGATTAATCGCTTAAATCGGAAGCGTCGGACAACTTAGAAGCTGCTGATAAATCTGTGTTCCCTTAAAATGTGCTGTTTTCCCAAAGCTTTCACTTTTATATAGAGAGCCTCCTATTATCATGTTTCTTGTGATTGGAAATGTATTTATATTACTTGATCCTACTCGGAGGTGATCAATTTCACACGTACCTGCAAAAATAAATCAAACCTCACATTCTCTCTCTCTTTTTTTCCCAGCACAAGTGCCCCACCTTATCTGAAGTGCAGAGATTACCAGTGATTTATACATATAATAGCCATACCCACAACAAGTTTGCTCAATAACAGATAGATGGTGTTGCCTAGCAACTGCTGAGTGCCATAACAGCGACTAGTACCTGCTCCTGGAGGCAGACTCCATCTTGTAGGTTTCTCTGTCTTCTAATTGGCCAGGTGGGTAAACACTGATCCCTTGCTCCTCCATCCTCCCATTTTCAGCCAGGGTCTTAAGTGACAGATAGCAGCAGCATTATGCTAACCGTCTGACTGGGGGAATGTGCACAAATGCACTGCTACTGGCATGAATTGACAACATGAAATACTGAGGACGTTTACTCCCCAACTGAGAATCCCATAAATTTACTGCCTAAAAGTATCCCATATTTCAACAATACATCAACGTGTGTTGTCCCTCATTCCCAATCAATTAGAAATTATTCAGGAGGTAAATTGCATGAAATGTGCTTGTGGCGCTTCAAGCGCAGAGAAGTTAACAGGCTGCAGGGAGAGATTGGTAATTATAAACAAGTAAACAGAGGAGCTGAGCTGGATGGAAAACGTAATGTCTGCTGTACACCTTGTCCTACTTTTCAAAGATGGACATTGTTGCTATTATTGTTGTGGCAGTACAACTAACCACTGTCCTTTGACAGATGAGGAAGTATTAAAGAGTAACCCAACACCAGGCTTAAAGGCAGTTTCACTGGTGGATAGAGTCGAGGCTGTTGCACCTTTGACCACTCCCAGAATTACTGATGGGTGTGGTCAGCAGTGTCATCTGCTGAACCTCTAATCACACCGAATACTAGTCATATTACATACGTTTTCACGAAGTCCAGTGTAATGTAGATGGAGGGCGTCGTCGCTGCATCCGGGGCTCAGCGTGACCCAAGACGAAAGAAATGCAAACAAGCCAGAGCGTTTCCCCATATCCCAGAATGAAAACTCTGTTTAGCCAGACCATACTCCAGCACTGACACAGTGCTGTGGAGATCTGGTCTGGCAATGCAAGACAAACCCAATAGTGATGTAACGTTGCAGTGTCACAGCCTGGGGTACACGTCTACATCACTGCAGCAAAGTGAGAAGTTAAACCATGGAGATCTGCAGAAATTGTCAGATCTTGTTACTTATAAGTAGAATAATCTCTGTACACAATACTATATTTTTTGAGCACTGAAGATTTTTGGGTTGAGCTTTTGACTCGAGATTATTTGTCAGCTTTATGTCTTAATTGTTCTCATATCAAGTTTCGAGCTGTCCTGAGCCACTGCGGCCGATCCTGGAATATTTTAATGTATTGTATTTGCCAAAATGAAGCAGATCAAAATCCAATCTTTTCCACATCTGGGCTCTACAGTGTGAGCATATGCATATGTGAGTGAAAATTAAAAAGTGTCAATGTGAATCATTTTTCGGTCGCACCGGTGAGTTACTCTAAGTTCAGACACTGAGGTTGGCAAAATACATGGATTTTCTAAGCTCTGACGCTAATTATCATTAGCAAAGAGCAGCGTACAAAGCATTATGGTAGCAGTTTCTCATTTTTAGCCGGCGCTGACCGGCGCTGACCATGGCTTTCATCGGTTAAAATGACAAACGGCACCTGTGGCAGGTCATATCAGCTGTCGCATATTAATGTTAATAATGTGAGTAACTTGATGGCAAGCCAAAATTAAACTTGTCTGTATTGGTCAAAGGTTGTTTATGAGGGAATAACCTCCACTTTGTAACACCACTGTACAATTGCAAGTGGACTGAGTGTTTCTGGAGTTTTCACAACTCGTCTTCTCTCGATCTGATTGCATCACGTCAATTCCAGGAGTCTCATTCTCCCAGTTAAACTTTCATTCATATACTGTCAATAATTTAAGCTTATCAACTTCATATTTGTCAATCAGGACCAACCAATACCTGGATAAAGTAACTCGTGAAATATAAGGTGTACCAACTTTTGCTGTCTACACTACAGCTGCTATTTCAATCAATCAATCAATTAAAACTTTATTAGACTCAGGCTCCAGATAAAAGACATTACATAGAATAAATCACACACAGAAGCACAATACAAAATGATGATTTAAAAAGAATAGAACTCTGTTTTAAAAAGAGACAACTTTCCCCACAGCTGGGATTGGTAGCGTGTAGTACTAAAGCCCAAGATGATTTCATTTTCAGAGTCATTAAGCCAGGAAATACATGTACACATGAGATTTCTTAGGACAGTTTGTAAAGTATTGACTCTGGCAGCCACAAACATTTCACTTGCACTCCACCATCTACGTCTGTGAAGTAATATTCTCATAACGTGGCACCATTAAAAGCTAAAGTGAATCTGATGAAGCAACATGCAAAATGCGATGTTCATTTTTTAATGTGATTCTTTAAATAAAATTGTGCCTATCTTTATCCTGGTATACGCTGGAACTCCTATTTTTGTGTTTGCTGTGGCTTACCCTGCACCAGCTGGCACCCAGGAGAGAAGCACGGCTGTGCACAGGGTATCTTCAGTCTTTCAGATACTGTACAGGTTTAATCAATATTTAAGTAACTAAGTATTGGATCAGACTCCTCAGATACCAATTATTAAAGGGCTCGAATCAGGATTGGGGCCAAAAAAACTTGATCAGGACATCCCTTATTGAATTAGCTGCGTGCATTGCCGTGACAGTATTCACAGGGGTTAAGCCAGAGCGCCCCAGTTGCGACAATGTCCCTCTGAAAACATAAAATGTCCCATCACCATAACCTGCCGGTTAATAGGATAAACGATATTACATTACAGTCGCTGACTGTGCAGCCAGGTACGTTGTAGTGACAGCAGTTGAGAACTGACCGCGCTGGCCAGATGGTAAATATGCAGTTTGCCATTATTACCATTTTATAATTTATCGTATCTATTTGTTCTAATTTATTATAAAATATTTTCTTTTGTTAAGTGTAATCAAAAATGAAAGGTAGTTATAAAATGTATAATATCCATTCTGATGCCACTTAATATTATTTTGCAGCACTTGATCACAAGACTTTAACAGGAATCTGTATCTATCTATAGTTCATTTTACTCGCATGTTCATACACAGTTGTGTTGAGCTGCTGTTTTGTGGTCTCCTCCTGCCGCCTTGAAAAGGTGTGTCACCTCACTACCTATCAATACTCACATCACTGCCTAATTATCCACAATTAAGTCTGGAACGAGCTACAAATAGTAGGGCAAAATATAGAACACTTAATTATCTTTCTCTTCAAGCTGTTTTCAAAATGCAATGCTAATTAGCTGGTCCTTATAATAGACTGCATTTTGGATTACCTTTTATCAACAGGTTCAATCTGGTCTCAGCTGCAGAACAAAGATGTTTACTGAATATAAGGTATAGTACAGTGCTGTACATTGCCGATGTAGTAAACATAAGTATTACTACATTCCTCTGCTCCTTCGTCAAATGGAACCTCCATGTAATCAATAATTCAAAGTGTTTACTGTTTTTTTGCCAAAGTGCATGTTCGTGTTAGGGCTGCACAATTAATCGAATTTTAATCACAATCATGATTTTTTTCTTCCCACAATGAAATGAACGTGATTGTCTGCGATATTGTCAGCCAGCCAGCTTTCAGCATTTTGTTTAGTGCAAAATGGTAACGTTAAGTCTGGATTAGCAGAGCAAAATGCCGCAACGGTGTGCATATGGAACCTGCAAGTCTCAAGCAGTGTAACAGCTGTTTGACAGCAGCGGGGATACAGAGATACGGAGATACAGAGATACAGAGATGCTGTCGGATGTGCGTTAGCATGTTGGATGTGTTTCCATTCACATAACAATAATTACTCTACAGCGGTGGAGCAACGACACACTGTCCTCTCCTTACACAACTCTCTCTGGTATTGTTGTAACTAAATGAGAACATTCCAACTCCGACATTTCATTTACTCTCCAGTGAGACTGACTCGGACGCTAGCTTATTGTGCTAACCTCTGTACATGTTGCTAACAGCGTACGGCTAAAAGTTTTCAGTGCTACAGGGAGTCATCGTGACTAAACATTAGCTTAAAATTAAACAGTATATTGACTTACCCTGCTGTGGAAGAACATTGTTGTTCCTGTATTGTTTGTTGAAAAAGACGTGGGTTGTCTGACGATTGCATTGGGACCGGAGAGCTTTTAATGTCCTCTTCATTCACAAAACTCTGTCGACACATTAATGTGTGAAAGTGAATGTAGCTCTCACATGCACATTGTAGTCCTTTCTGTCTTCTTCTCTGATATTTCAGAACTATTATTCCAGAAATGTGCTGTTATTTCCTTTGGAATATCTCTCTCTGGGGGTCCGAAAGCTTGACTGGCCAGCAGCCATGCAGCAGTAACCAAGGGGGGGCGGGTCAATTTTATTTATATTTTGCTTCTGGAGAGTCACTGTGAATAAGGACCAGTTTTATTTTGATGCAAAGATGTGTGCATTAGCAGGAATGTAACACAACATGGAAATGAAAGCAGTGCTCTGTTTATTTAAATGTGAAAGTGCAATAAAAATATTTTGTTCCTAAATAATCGTGATAGATAATCGTGATCTCAATATTGATCAAAATAATAATTTTGGCCATAATCGTGCAGCCCTACGTTTTTTATTACCAAAACAAAATATGGAAACGGGTTGTTTTCTGTATTTTGTTTCCTTATTTCTAAATGGTAGTTGGGAAACAGGTCGTTTCCTGGTTTTGGTTTTCTCATATCAAAATGAAAATCTGTTGGCCGCCAAGTACACTGACCTGCATCTATCTGATATTTGCCGTTAGTACACCTGTCAGAAATTAAAAATAATATATCTTTGGAGGCCCATGTCCAGTTTACAAACTGCTGGATACAGTACCTTCAGATCTACAAGCCAAATGCCAACTACACAATCGTCTGGACAAAGATAAGTGAGCTAATGTTATGCTAACTGTATGCTAACAAAACGCATGCATTAGCCGACCAGTATCCAGCAAAAATAAACACATAACGTCAGCCAGCCTTTGTGTCTGACAGCATACTATATATACTACATTTCGTGTTCACAATGTAGTGTTTTCTGTTAGTTCAGCAGCCAGCAGACGGCACTCTCGCCCCTTTATCCTTCGCAAATGGCCGAATTAGCGTTGATGACGTCACATTCCCATTTCGAACAACAGAGGTTGGGTGAAAGCAGAAAGAGAAAGGGAACGACTGCACGTGTCCTGTCGGACAGGTCTGTGGGTTGCCCTTGTACTACAAGAACGGACAGGGAAATAAATGACATCCACACTCATTTATGTGGCTGTGCATCATCCAGGGCCATCGCAGGCCATTAATTGCAAGTGGCTAATATGAGGTGGCAGGCATTCCCCAGAGGTTGGTCATCATGTCTGATTCCACTGCTTTATCCTGGGGCCGCTCGATTATGGCAAAACTCATAACCACGATTATTTCTGGACAATATTGAGATCATGATTATTCAACACGATTACTCATTTACTTTAGATTTCTTTTTTCTTTTTTTAGTATGTAATATTGGAATTTAATTAATTAATTAATAAACTGAAAAACAGACAAAAAAAATATTAAAAAATGAAATAAATAAATAAATAAAATGAATAAATAATATCTAATATCTACATATATACATTTAATTAAATAATGTAAAAATAAATACAAATAAACTAGATAAATGTTTTTTTTAAAAGATCTAATATGTTGTAGTGTACTGCCACAACCGACTGAAACCTCCTGGTAAACAACATTATTCCAATCTGTAACTCAGCGGAAACGGGAGAAAGTGCACCACTGTAAAGGAAAAGGTGCGCTGGATTTATAACACAAAACGAGAGCTTCTTTAGCCCCTTTCACACAGTCTGTTCATGGAATGAGGGGACAGAGTTGTTCCGTTTTTAAGACGGCAGCAGAGGTAGTCACAGAGCCGACTCCACGTCTGTGTGTAAGGGACAGCTGGCATGGCGGGACTACACACAGCAGTGACAACGCAGTGGTCTGAGTAAGTTATTATTAACTTACAGAAACATTCCCCACAAAACACACACGCACACACACACACACACACACACACACACACACGAACACACACACACACACACACAC
>JAOVVB010255531.1:0-19746 GCA_028570985.1 Heterobranchus longifilis
AAAATGTCCCCTGTGACTGTACTATAATATATTATATCATGAGATTGCTATTATTCATGCATTAATGTAAAAGAAGGATTTTACTGCGGAGCTCATATTGAACAATTTCATATAAAACTGTAACTAATTATTATGGATTGATTTGATTGATTTGATTGATTGATTGATTGATTGATTGATTGATTGATTGATTGATTGATTAAAAATATGAAAATAGTGAGAAATGCTGTCACAATTACCCAGAGCCCAAAATGACACTTTCACAATGTTTTAAAAATCCTTACATTTTAAATGTTTTCATCAAGTGTTTTTGCATGAAAATGACAAACAGTTATCAAAATAGTTGCCAATTATTTTATTTTATTTTATAAGCTCTTCATATGTTTTGTGCACAAAATCTTAATTTCTACAGTAACTTGTAACTAAGTCTGTCAGATAAATACAGTGAAGTAAAAAGTACAATATTTCCCTCTCAAATGTAATGGAGTAGAAGTATAAAGTACAAGTACCTCCCTCAAATGAGTAAATGTACTCAGCTGCATTCCACCACTGCTCCATACGCAGTATATACTGTACTCACTAATGCTCCCTATAGGGCAGTATCACATCTGTCTGGGATGACATCATGGGCGCGGATTTCAAACTAATGGGAACTGCAGCCTTTTTCTTTCTCCACATTCATGTCTGAGCCTCCAGTGAACAGGTGTTACACTGTCGTATTCTGTAGTAGTATTCTGTAGTATTGTTCTGCTTTATGGTGCTAATGTGTTGGAGAGCAAGCCTCTCTGTAAGCACAATACGGGATGTGTCAGTACACAACAACCAAACAGCTGCTGCAATTTTTTTTGTGATCGGCAAAGGTCAGTCGATTGAAAGGGCACTCCACCATTTTTACACATGGAGGTCAGTTTACTCGTCACAAGGAGTAGTGCTCAGTCTGTGAAAATAGTTGATGATGTAATCAGGCTATCTCAGGTTATAGACTATACATTTTAACTGAAAGCCTGCATTACAAATTGGAGGTGTGGAGTTTTAAAGATATGGGCATTTACCAGTCAGGGGGGTGTCTAATGAAAGACACTACTGAGTTGCATTATGGGAAATACAGGACCCAGTTTTTACATTTTTAGAGCTTGACCCCTTACGAAGGACTAATTAATTCAGGATATCTAAGCCTCAACCATTCTTTTTTTTTTATTCTGTCTCTTGCAAGTCCTCAAACTTTATGTTTAAGTGCAATACTAAAGCAAGAATCAGAACAAAGATCTGCACACTTAATTAAAAGCTCCCAGAAATTTTAATGCATTAAAATTTCTTGGCGCTTTTAATTCCCCTGAACAAGTACCCGAACATGTTCTTTTTTGGATGTGCGTACCCTACACCCTGTTGTGCAATACTAAATCACAGAAATATCCCTTTAAATAATGAACATCTCCCCCAGACTAGTGGCTAGCATCGCTGCTAATGGTGACTAGTTAGCCACTAGTTTGGGGAGTGTTATTTTATTAAGGACAATGCAGCAGCACACAATATACAATATACAAACACTAAACATCAAAACAGAATATACATTAAAGCACAGTACCGAGTAGCATAGTGTCAGCATATAGTGTGTGCTGTCAAGTCCCTCCCTACTGTGCTGTGATTGGCTAGTACTAACCCTAACCATGACATCTTTGCCCTAACCTTAACATCGACGCACCAATGTCATCGTGACGAGTATTAGCCAATCACAGCACACTAGGGCGGAACTAGGCAAAACACTCTTGAGAAAAAAATAATTCATTTCAAAATTGCATAATTGGGGGGAGATGTTCATTATTTAAAGGCGTATTTTGCAGATTCCTATGCTACGCATAATTAAATCGTTAGCCATTTGCAAACAGTGATTTAATAAGGAAATGAAACAAGTGATGCAGAGGCAGTTATCAGGAGTCAATAGGTAAGGCAAGGCAAGTTTATTTATACCATACCAGCAACAGAAGAATTCAAAGTGCTTTACATAAAACAATAAAAGGACGTTTAAATAAAATTAAAAATCAGTGCCCATATTTGCGGCATCAGTGGTGGAGATTTGATTTTTTAAGACCAAAACTCTTGTATTTCCCCTTGAGTGCACACTATGTATAAACATAACAGAACCTACTATTCCCAACGGACACAGACTCACCACGGGTCTTGATTACACTGAAATAAGCTTTTTCAGAATGTGTAACCTCACTGTGAATCTTATCTGTGTCAGGCACAACCCGGAATTGCCCTGTTAAAAAAAAAACACCCTCTCGGTGGTGCTGTTTTCTGCTTCTCTTTTCTTGCTCACTAATGAGTTACTATGTTGTCATTTTTTGATGTTTGACATTTTCTTTGTACTATGTCAGTTGAGTATTGAGTAATGCTATCAGTACACTGCAAATTAATCATATTTTGTGTGTTTTTGTTTGCAATGGCAACCAAACAAAAATGCCTGATTTGCTTTTAATTACTGTAAGCTGTGTTGCAATTCCATACAATACTAATGCAACCAGGTATACACTACCACTGATCTTGGCAGTGAGCAAACAAAAAATGTATGTGCTTCATCATTTATTTTTTTGCTAACGGGAAATTATAGGGGACACACCACTTAGCATCACTAACCATGACTTTGGAACATTACAGCCAATGTCACATTTGAGAGGTTTGCCGTTAGCCAGTAAAACTGTTTTTTGAACGGTTTCTTTTATTGATTGTTTCACAAAATGTCCCTGGAATCGGCACACCACCCTCTACAATTTGTATTAATTTCAGTAGCTTTGTGTAGCTCCTCCTTTTACGTTGTACATCACGGTAAATGGCGTCAATCAACACTACAATCACAAATCTAGCCATTTTAGTCTACAAATATTGCCGTTTGTTAGTTAGAATTAGCATGGTGATGATTGCTCAGCCTCATTCACCGCACAGCGAGATGTCCTCACATGAAATTGGTTTACAGTGTCACGTTGTGTCTGCTTCTCATCACAACTCTCAAGCCTCTTTACCATTTGATTTATTTGATTTGTGGTTCTGACATGTAGGCTATTTCTGATACATACTGTCCTTGCCTAACTTAATAGTCTCTTCTGGTGGTCTGGTGCTATTCTCTATTTTTCTTTTTGTCGACAAATCCCATGTAAAGACCCAAACCAGCTATGAATGTATTCACTAACAAGTATTGCGTGTGTATCAAAGCCTGATATATCTTATTCCTCTGTACCATAGAGCACTCCAGTGAGCCACACGGTTACACTTGGTGACATGTTTCTTCATTACATGAACACACACACACACACTAGTGTGTGTAGTTTATCCCACATACACCGACCTGCTGCCCCAGATACTCACTAAAGCACCAAACGTGTATTAATCCACTGCTGAAAATAGGCCCGAACAAATGCAAATTTGCTCCTGTTTGAGTCAGCTTTGCTAAAACATACAGTGTTCAGCGTTTTTAGGAAATTACTGACCTTAAAAAAAAAAATTAAACTATACATTTGTGACACCTTTTTAAAGATTGAGTAGGAACCAGTGGGCTTGGGGCTGAGAGCCACTGACAGGCTGGGGACAGAAGTGAGCAGTGGACTAACTATTGTTGGTTTTGGTCTTTTCATGAGATTTGTTGACATAAAGCAAAAATGTAGGCTATCACCAGCCTTACCCATTAACACCCTTAAAATGA
This sequence comes from Heterobranchus longifilis, assembly GCA_028570985.1. NCBI lineage: Eukaryota > Metazoa > Chordata > Actinopteri > Siluriformes > Clariidae > Heterobranchus > Heterobranchus longifilis. The sequence continues at coordinate 3,698 of JAOVVB010255531.1, forward strand.
CAGTGTTTGATCAAAGATTATTTGTAACTTAAAACAATTGCAGTCTTTAAGCTAAGCCTACCTTTAAGTCCGACCCTGGCAACGTATTCTCATGGGTTCGTATGATATTGTACAAAATATGGCCGCCATTCTCTTTAAGAGTAGAATAGAATAGGTTGTGAGACGACTGCGCGTTAAACACGCACCGGTCACTGTTTTAAACATGTGGTTAACATGAAACAGAACTTATTCACAGGTTAACTTAAAATAACAATGTTGACTTTTAGTTTCAAACGGGACTCGAGCACCGGTCTCCTGGGTGAAAGTCCTGTGTTTGTTTGACCCGTCCACCACCCCTCCTGTCAGCCCTAAATGGACTTCTTGGTCTTTATATTACGTCGCCTCACTTCCTCGTTTACCTCGGGTCATAATAACTACAGCCGCTAGAGGGCGCCATCTAACAATAAAATGTCAATGTGGATGTAATAAGCTGTGCCTCCTGGCTCACAATTCTGTATTCTTATCTACAAATATAGCGTGCATTACTTTTCGTAGGTATAACTGCGAACAGTGAATGAGAACAGCCTGACCCTGGAAGACTGCACTTTGTGTCAGTATTCCTTCTAATAGTAAAATCCCTTGTGTATTTTAATGTGACATCGGCATCAGATTCTACTTCTGCGGTCCTAAATGATACTATCTATTATTCTAAAAGGTCCCAGGGTATCCTGTTTCTGCCGACTTTAACAATTTACTGGTAAAAAGCATTACTTTACCGTCTCGCAGCGTATTGTGACCGGGTACATGACCATCAGTAATTTAATGCTTTATTTCTTTGTTGTAAATGCCAGAAAAAGTCTATGATAAGCATGGTGTGTTTACAAAGACGGCAACAGTGGTTGTTGTGAACTTCTGGTCAGGGTGTCATGTCATGTAAAAGTTGTCCACAAGACTGTTTCTGAATCACTGGATATAAATAGCATGCTACAAAAGATTCCCGCATTTAAAGTCGATGTTTACATTTTAGAAAAGCAAGCCATATGGCAACATGACATGATGAATATATTCAGGACTGGCATTTCCAGCAGAAACATTCCAGCTCAATTTGTAGTGTGAATAATTACTTTAAAAATGTGCTGATGTGATGACAGTAATTATGGCATTATTATGAGGTGGCATACTAACTGTCTGAATAAATCAGACAAAGGATTTGGACAAGCTAAGGCAGGTTCTCGTCACAGAAAAGCTCAAGCAACAAGACAGAAGTATTGAAACTTTCTTAAGGATCAGGATAGAGTCATTGGTCTCTTGGGGAAAGTTGAAGGCTGAGATGTGTGCTCTCAGGGGCGCTGACACATTTCTCTCCCCCTCCGACAACAAAAGGACGAACTAACTCTTACTGCAATTCAAAGCCCAGAGCTTTTATTATGAAATTCGTAACCCAGAAGGAAAAAGCTGATGCAAGCAATTTAGGAAGTGAAAGTGTTGAGAATAAAAATGTAACAATCAGATAATTTCATGTCCTTTTCATGGCATCTCATCTGAGACAAAAGTTGTAGTCATATATCATGGTCTCTGTCTGAGGATAAACTAGGGATGGGACGATATACGATTTTATTGTGGATCGTGATAAAAACACTCACAATAAGTTGATTGTGGTGAATTTCCATTGTCGGGATAATCGTCAACGAGCACAACTAAAGCCAGAGAAAGTGAACATGCTGACATTTTTACATTTCAATCTACAAAGTGAACCAAGGTTTGGCATGCCTCACTCTCTACAGTACTGTTTGATGACAAAAAAGTGCCAACGTGTTGTTCAGGTTTTTTCAAAAGTAGTGCAGTTTGACTTTATGCCACAATGCCAGTTTATTTATGTTAAAGGATAATTCCTGTATTTCTTAAGTTAGAGGTCAATTATATTTTCGGATGCAATTGATGAAATTGTTGTCTGTACCCTTTGACATCATGATAGAGAAGAGACAAATAGAGCCTGATTTTTAAAAATACAGGAATATTCTGTCACACAATGGTGCTATTTTTCCTTTATTCATGCAGGGGGACCTTATGATTTATGATTACCTCATTTAAAATGGTTTGATTGTTTGTTTTATTCTAACACAGTGTAAGCTATAGTAATTCCAGTATGCTTTCGTGCCATATTAAGACTTTTAAGCATATTTTGGTGATTATCTGCATAATATTGTGAATCGCAATTATTTTGGCCAGGGTAATCTTGATGTGAAATTTTCATATCATCCCATGCTAGTCATATATCTTTATAACATATTATCTCTGCCTTCGGATAAACTGACCTGGAAGCAGCACGGTGAAGACTGGTCTCGATGCTGAGATGTTTAAGGGATGCTGAGGGACCTCCTCATGAATGTTGGAAAAGTGAAGAAAAAGCAAGGACGTTTTGTGTCACTCAAGATGGCCTAGTTTATAATTTGTTGCATTGGGGTACAGCTAGCAAAGATATTGCTCAGTCTAAGTACATTTCAGTAAGTCAGACTAAGGTGAAAGCACTGTCTGCAAGCCCCAGTTTTTTATGTTCACCTCCAGTGTAATTAGGTTTTGCACATATTAGTTCCAAACTCCTCATATTTTATATTTTATGCGTATTGTTTGTATCTTGGCTGCATATACAAGAAATACTTTTCTTTTACCATTTCCTCCAGCATAGACAAGCATCAAGACTGCAAATTGCCCCCCGGGGACAAATAAAGTATTTTTTTGTTTTGAATTATTAGAAATGATGGGAAAATATGCTGTTTATCTTGTCAGATTTTCAAACAACGGACAGCTGATTTTGGACATTTTAGTAATAATATTGTATGATGAATGCATCTGCCGACATGAAAATCTGCAACAGGTCAAGTGCCTGTACTCGCAGGCTTCACTCTTTCTGGCATTCTGTCACTGACAGTCAGGTGCAGCGCAGAAACACCAAGTGCCGCCAACTGTGCTTCTGTCTGAAGCCTTAAGAGATTTCATTCATAGCCTGTTTGTTTGGCTTTCAGAAGGATTTGTATTTTGGTCACTTTTAGTCAAAATAAAGTGACAGTCAGAATTAGGGTAAAATGTGCAGGACCTGCTCCTCCCAACATCTTTATTGGTATGTTCTTCATGCATTATGTGGGCTTGGGAGCCAGGCGTATCTGCTGAGTTCATGTTTCATTTGCTCTGGCAGATACGTTTGGCCCCTCTCCCATTCAGACAGTTGTGCAGCAGCTCAGGACTTAGTCGATCAAATTACAACCATTTAAATCGAATATGCGGCAGGTTTAAGACGATGACTGACAGAGGAGCGTCATGCTAGAATGTAGTTATGGAACGCCTGTCCAACGCAACGCACCAGGCTCATGAAACTCAGATCAAACTGTTAAAATAGGCAGCGCTGATCAAATACGAATCATCCTATGTCTTGCCTAAAATGTTTTCAGAAGCACATTTTAGTGTACTGTTTAGCTGTAATTTGAGAAATTTTGTGACCAGGCCACCATTTTTTTTCCTGCTTCAAAACAGACCAAGCACCATCACAACTTGCATGTGTCTCTCAGCACATTGCTGTGATTGGTTGTAGGTCACGTTTTGTTACTCTGATTGGTTGTAGGTCACGTTTCGTTACTCTGATTGGTTGTAGGTCACGTTTCGTTACTCTGATTGGTTGTAGGTCACTTTTTGTTGCTCTGATTGGTTGTAGGTCATGTTTTGTTGTTCTGATTGGTTGTAGGTCACGTTTTGTTGCTCTGATTGGTTGTAGGTCATGTTTCGTTACTCTGATTGGTTGTAGGTCAGGTTTCGTTGCTCTGATTGGTTGTAGGTCATGTTTTGTTGCTGTGATTTGTTGTAGCTCTGTCCAATTGGGTCCAGAGATTTTGGGCTATGCCATTGATGGAAATCAAAAATCAACTGAGTGCGAATTAGCCGGCAAAGTAAAGACCAAACTATGTTAATACAAATTGAAAGCAACAAATCTAAATAAAACCCCATATAAACAACATTGACAACACGTAAACATGAACATGGCAGATCATATCTCTCCATTATGAACAGAATATGTGTGCTTGTCATGTTAAAATAAGATAGCTGATGGCATTTTAGTTTAGTATCTAAACCACTAATGATATTATATCCCTGCCTGGTTAACTTTGCCTTTAATGACTGATAGCCTGGGTTTGACCCTTTGACCCTATTTTTGGAATAAAGCCAACACAAGCTTGTACTCGACTCTGTCACTTCTGTGTCATGCATTTCGGTTTGAAAAAGGAAATACATTTCCTTCAAGTTTAGGGAATGGCATTAGTGATGGTTAAATAAAACTACTTGATGTCTATTGTGCTTCTGAATCCCTTCTGGTAGGAAGGAACTACTGTGACTGAAGCTACCACACACCATTTAGTGTCAGATGTGCAGGTCATGGATCAGCAGAGTGGACATGGCTGCCATAAACTTTAAACTTGGCCCTAATCCTCCATCTCTCTGGACAGCCAACATATTACAGGGCAGCAGCTACAGACTACACTCAAATTGTCAGACGTGTCTCCACAGCGCTGGTCTGACTGCAGGAGTTCTGCTACACAGGGAAAAAATGCTCTGGCTTGTTTGCAGTTCTTTATACCAATCACAATCGTCTTGGGCGGCACCAAGCCCCAGCTGCAGCGATGGTGCCTTTTCAAAATAGATGGCGGAAGAAAACACACTGATAATCTATTATAAACTATATAAATATATGATATATGATATAAATGATGTGATTCTAAACTTTTGCTTATCACTTTGACACTTTGACACCTTCGTCATCGTCATGTTGGTCTCATCATGTGAGAAGTGAACTCTGACTACTCTGTGTAGCTGCTGTACGGAGCAGACACTTTCACGTGACACTGATATGCAAAAATGAACTAAATGGGTTTTATTTCTAAAAAAAAAAAGCCAAGTAATGTAATCAGTGAGTGCCCAATCACCGTGTGACACTGGCCTAACTCCTATTGGCCTAATCTTCCTTCTGTCTGATTCTCTGGGGTCATCCTCCTCCCACTTTTGTTGGCTCCACACTCCTGGGGCCCAATTTTGACGACAATTTTGCTATTTTGAGGGTGTAGTCTGGGTGTATTTATTCTCTTAATTAATCATAGGTGTGTTTTGGGCATAACATGAATTCAACAGGATATATTCTCCCATTCCCTTTAAGAGCCAAGTGCACCTTCATCTGTAGCACATTGCTATTTAGACGGCGGAGGAGTGAGAGGGTTTCTGCTGAGAGAAAAAGATCTGCTCGGACCTCCACTGTCTCCCCTCACACAACTCTGTCTGACTGAATATGAGACACAGATAACTTATTTAACTTAGAACTGATGAGGAGGAGGAAGAGGAGCGAAGTGCGTCCCCATGTGTGGAACAGGCGTGATGCGCGGATCGGCTCTGAAGCCTCCAAATCTGCTTTTATGCTTAAATCATCCACCCGCCACCTCAAGTAATTATTTTCAACCCTGTATATGTAAGTCATTGTAAGCTATTGCTTTTTAAATGATGTTTTATATTGATTTATGAGTGTTTTCTTTAGCAATTTACTTTTACAGAGGCAGCTTTCAGTAATTGTACAGATGAAGCCATCTAAAATGTCCCCTCCCAGCCTGTTCCCAGCTCAACTCCAGCTGCTGGGAGTCTCCCCTCCTCCTCTTTTCTTACATATTGTGTCTAGATTCCACTGTAAACACACCCATTCATTCAGTGTTACCATGATATGGTACTTCCTTCACAAAATAAATTATTATTTAATTACATTTAAATTTAAATGAATTAAATTCCAGCCACTGACCAGGCAAGGTCCTGACCAGGAGGCATGGAAAATTCTAGGTGGCTTCATCTGTAAACATCTCCATGTGCAGTTATGTCACTGCAGCAGAGATCAATAATGGGACATTTAAGCAACAGAATGGAAACAATGTAGTTATAAACTTTTATAAATATTTAGCTTCTGAAATAATGAATGAAGTTACCTGCTGACAGCTTTTCTTAATGTGTAACAGAGCAGCAGCCATGGACACCTCTGTTGTGCTCTCTGCTATATTCACGATAGCGAATTAAATTAATATTTTCCTCATTAATGATGTATTATTTCACCCACCCGAAACCCGTCCACTGATAATCAGAATGTTAATTAACAGCGGGGCCGTGGATATAACTAATTTGCGCATCATGTCCTTTAAATAGCTGTAGACTTCAGACCAGGTTTTTGTTGGTCAATGATGCAGATGCTTTCTGCTGCCTCAAGATATCAACACGCCAACATCACACCTGACCACACCTTAGTTTAAGACCAACACACCCATGGGTGCACAGAGGAGCGCAAGGTCATCTGCTATTAACACAGAGAGGGCGCTGGGCGAGAAAAAGACAACAGCACCGGAAAGCAATGACACTTACGCTGCGCTGTGCACTGCTCTGCGCTGGGTGTAAGATTGGGCCCCTGGTCTTGGATTCCCACTGACCACCTACTCTTCCAGCTCCTCCTATGGGCCTCACCTTCTTTAGTCCTTCTCTCCCTGGCTTTTCTCCTGTCCATGCTTCTTCCCCTGCAGCTCCCATTCAGGGCTCCTGTCCTTCTTGGCCTCTCTGTGCACCGATCATCTCTGCTGTCACTGGCAGAATCAGAGGACAATTAACATCATGGCTGATGGCGGTTGACTACTGTCAGATTCACTCCATTATTCAAAAAGGCAGAGGGCCTGAATTACTGTCAGATCCAGAAATCATATGTTGAGTAACAGAGAGGATGATATGAGTATGATGGGAGAGATGAATTGAGGAAAGACTGGTGGAGACTAGTTCCATAATTTAAGTAAGTAACTTAAAGACTCCTGGTATGGACTGTGAGGAGGGAGAATGCAGATCAAGGAAGTCTTTTTAAAGCAAAGGCAGTTTAAGGGTTGACGATTTGATCAATATTAAACTCTTCAATGTGCTTGAGAACAAGAGTTCACACCAATTCCTTCATGTCATGTCGTCTGCATGTTACACATACACTAAAACCAGACACAATGTCGAAACTGGATGATTCTGAAGATTCAGTTCAATGATGGGATGCAAACACTCGCCCACCTCCACCATCACATTAACCTTCACAGTCTACTCTCCACCTCACTAAATAGTGGGTAAACAATGTCCTGCATTGGCACTGCATGTTGGCTTTAAACATAAATCTTGCACTGCAAAATTGAACAGTATAATTTGGAAATTAGCAGGCCAAAATCATACAAAAGATATATAGGCCTACAGATTTGTTTCTAATACTATTTTTTCCTTTCTGATAAAGATTCTGATCAACTTTAATTGCCTAATTTACCTGGTGTGAGAAGCCAGGAAGCAACGAGAAAGAAGAACAGGAAATTAATGGCAACGGGATCGTTCCATTCAAAACATGAAAACATTTTGTTATGTTTGGGTTTTCTTTAATATTTATTTTCTTAGTTTTATTTTGGTAAATGTTTGTTTCTATTCTTTTTTTTGCACATTTCCTGTTTTATTTTGTAGTCCTAACCTCCCTTGTCATTTCAGTTCCTGTCTGTGTGTTTTCCCGCCCCGCTGATTGCCATCACCTGCTCCTGCCCCTGATTTTCTCGGTTGTCCTCCCTGTGTATTTATGCTCCCCGGTTTCCCGTTCCTTTGCCAGATTGTCTTTGTTTCTCCTCGTGTGTGCATAGCTTTCCAGCATTTCCTAGTTTGTCTCTTCGGTTTTTTGACTCGTGATTTTGTTCTTCGCCTGCTCCCTGCCTGTACTACTACCTGTTTTGACTGCCTGCCTGTGTTTGACCTTCGCTCGTGAAGACTAAGATTTTTGTGAACGCCACTCTGTCTCCTGCCTCTGCTTTTGGGTCTCTGTCCTTGCCTGAATTGTTACAGTACAATCTGGCCATGACTGACTCAGCAGAGAAAGATGCTCTCCACTCCGCTCTTCAGTCTCAGGGTAAGAGACTTCACAACAATGAGCAAATGCTGAATAACCTGGTTGGAGGAGTGTGGGAGCTGCACATCAGACAGGACGCCTTCCAGACGGCGCTTACAGACCAGTTGCACAGCATCAACACCCAGACCCAACAGGTGCTCGCCAGCCTCGGTCCCTGGTCCCCGGATCCAGAACCTTCACCACCAGCTCCGTTGGGGGTTTCGCCGCACTTGGAACCACGGGCTCCCCCCATAGAGAGGTACGAGGGCGACTCTTCGACGTGTCGCTCTTTTTTGACTTTGTGTTCACTCACGTTTGAGCTTCAGCCTCTGTCTTTCCCCACTGAGCGTTCCCGTGTGGCGTTCATTATCACTAACCTCATGGGGAGAGCAAGGGAGTGGGCCACCGCTGAGTGGGAGAGGAAGTCCACTATTTGCCTCTCAATGGAGGACTTCTCCAATGCTTTGAGACAAGTTTTCGACCACAGCACACCAGGCAGAGAGGCAGCTCGAGGACTTTTGGCTCTCCGCCAGGGCAGTAGTCGGGTGGCTGATTCCGCCATCCGGTTTCGCACGTTGGCAGTGGACAGTGGGTGGAACGAGAGCTCCCTTTCCGACATGTTCCTGCACAGCCTGTCTGAGGAGATTAAGGACCAGTTAGCACCACTCGACTTACCCAAGGATTTCGAGTCTCTGGTTTCATTGGCGATAAAGCTCGACAATAGACTGTTTGAGAGAAGAAAGGAGGCTCCCCTGCTCTTACCTCCCTAAGCTCCAGGTTCCAGTGGAATCCGCAGGCGGACGGAGCCTTCCAGATGCTGAAACAGCTGTTCACCTCTGCGCCTATTCTCACCCTGCCTGACCCCAAGCTCCAGTTTATTGTCGAGGTGGATGCTTCTGACATGGGAGTGGGGGCTGTTCTCTCCCAGCGTTCTGCCAGGGACAACAAGGTCCACCCTTGTGCTTTCTTTTCCAGGAAATTGTCGCAGGCGGAGAGAAATTATGCTGTGGGTAATTGTGACCTGCTGGCCCTGAAGCTGGCTCTGGAGGAATGGAGGCACTGGCTCGAGGGGACTGAACAGCCATTTCTTGCATGGACTGACCACAAGAACCTGGAATACATCAGGACCGCCAAGAGGCTTAACTCCCGCCAGGCCAGGTGGGCATTATTTTCTAATAGATTCAACTTCACCCTGTCTTATTACCCTGGTTCCAGGAATGTTAAGCTGGACGCTCTCTCTCGTCAATTCGAGCCGAATGAGCCCCACGACCATCCTGCCTCCTACACGGGTCATCGGAGCTGTCACATGGGGCGTAGAGAGCGCGGTCAGGCATGCACTACAGGGGATACAAGTGCCTGAGGGGTGTCCTACTAACTGTCCTACTCTGTTTGTCACAGCCCCCTACGTTCTCGGGTCCTACAGTGGGGGCATTCATCCAAGTTGAGCTGTCATCCGGGGGTGCAACGAACCATGAGCTTCCTCAGACAGCGATTCTGGTGGCCGACAATAGATGATGATACTGGGGAGTTCGTTGCTGCGTGTCCCATGTGTGCCCAGATTAAGTCCTCACATCAACGCCCTGCGGGTCTGCTTCACCCTCTTCCTGTGCCCAAACAACCCTGGTCCCACATCTCTCTGGACTTTGTGACTGCTCTGCCTCCCTCTGAAGGTAATACAGTTATTCTCACTAGTATTGATTGCTTTTCCAAGATGGCACATTTCATTCCCCTGTCTAAGCTCCCCTCTGCCAAGGAGACGGCAGAGGTTGTTCTATCTGACATCTTCCGTATACATGGCCTCCCCCAGGATGTCGTTTCCCCCAGTTCGCTTTGCAGTTTTGGAGGGAATTATGTCAGTTGATTGGCGCCACTGCCAGCCTCTCCTCCGGCTATCACCCCCAGTCTAATGGTCAGATGGAACACTACAATCAGGAGCTGGAGATGGTGCTCCGTTGTCTGGCCTCGCAGAGCCTGTCCCTTTGGAGTCAACAGCTGACGTGGATCGAATACGCCCATAACTCTCTCCCTGTGTCGGCTACAGGTCTGTCATCGTTTCAGTGCGTCTATGGCTACCAGCCTCCATTGTTTCCTGAGCTGGAGGTTGAGGTCTTGGTGCCATCTGCTCTGGCCCTTGTTCACCGCTCCCACCTCACCTGGAGGAAGGCCCGGGCTGCTCTTCTGCGGATATCAGACCGGTACAAGACAGTGGCTGATAGACGGCGCACCCTGGCTCATCAGTATCATGTGGGGCAAAAGGTGTGGCTGTCCACGCTGGATCTGCCTCTCCAGTCTGAGTCTTGCAAGTTGGCGCCCAGGTTTGTGGATACCTTTCCCATCACCAAGGTGGTCACTCCAGTGGCGATTCGACTACAGCTCCCCAGGACCATGCGGGTTCATCCCAATTTCCACGTCTCCAAGGTGAAGCCCACCAGGACCAGTCCCTTGGTTCCCTCCACCAGACCCCCCCCCTGTTCATTGATGGTGGGCCGGTCTATACTGTGAGACGTCTTTTGGCAGTGCGACGTAGAGGCTGGGGTCGGCAATATTTGGTGGACTGGGAAGGCTATGGCCCGGAGGAGAGGTCATGGGTCCCCAGGACTTCCACCGGTGCCACCCAGACCTTCCTGGGCCATCAGGAGCCATCTGTTGAAGGGGGGGTACTGTTATGTTTGGGCTTTCTTTAATAATTATTTTTTATAATTTATTTTCTTCATTTTATTTTGGTAAATGTTTGTTTCTATTCTTTTTTTGCACATTTCCTGTTTTATTTAGTAATCCTAACCTCCCTTGTCGTTTCAGTTCCTGTCTGTGTGTTTTCCCTATTGCCATCACCTGCTCCTGCCCCTGATTTTCTCGGTTGTCCTCCCTGTGTATTTATGCTCCCCGGTTTCCCCTGTTCCTTTGCCAGATTGTCTTTGTTTCTCCTCGTGTGTGCATAGCATTCCAGCGTTTTTGTCTCTTCGGTTTTTTGACTCGTGTTTCTCCTCGGATTTTGTCCTTCTCCTGCTCCCTGCCTGTTTTGACTGCCTGCCTGTGTTTGACCTTCGCTAGTAAAAACTAAGATTTTTGTGAATGCCACTCTGTCTCCTGCCTCTGCTTTTGGGTCTCTGTCCTTGCCTGAATTGTTACACATTTTTGATTTATGTCAGTGATTATGTTGGTGAAACAGCAGATTACATTGGTAACCAAGTGCACATTCAAGTAGCACAACCAAGTAGCACATTCGAACCCAAGGTCGACACCCGAAAACTCACAACAGCACTCATTGATATTGGTGCACCAATACCTATATTGGACCGACCCTGATAGCTGGAACGGGCATCAGTGGCAAAGGAGCTGCTCTATTCAATTTCATTATTTATTATTATTATTATTATTATTACTATTATTATTATTATCATTACCGATTCCGATACCTGAACGTATCGGCCGATACCAGTACCGATCCAATTCCAGTGCATTAATTTAAAAAAAGAAACATGGCCTGGCTCAGGTTAAACTCTTTGTAAAACATGAACAAATACATACAGAGAATAAATGCCGTAGGACTTTCTTTTATTATCTAGTTTGACAGTCAGTCATAAAGAACATAAATACACTTTAAAGTGTTTTTTTTTTTCAGGTCGAAATTACTTGGTATCAGATCGATGCATAGACTGATGTACTCGCTGATAGCGATACAGAAACCTGCATTTGAGACAGTATCAGAGGCATTTCCAGTATCGGAACAACTCTACCTATAAGAGGATCTTGTGATTGTAGCCATTAAAATGAATTGATGTCACTCTGAAATGTTGTTTTTTTTATGCTGGTGTGACTGAGCCTTTAGGAGAGAGTTCAGGGTTCAATGGTTGCAGTTCACATCCTACTAACACCCCAACATTTTGACCATGACCACTATCATTCCCAAACCTTAACCATAGAGGTGGCAGTTCATAAAACACATAAATTATTTTTACTTAAACCCTTTCCTATTTGACTTGCTGTGTACACACAATAATATAAAGATGACAAGACAACATGTGAATATATTAGTTAATTATTCATCTTGTGAAGGCCAATTACTGGCTGAATAGATTTTTAAACAGGAGCCAGCTTCAGTGTAATGGTGCTGCAGTGGGCCTGCAGAGACCATCAGTTGTCTCTGTGCTTTCTAATGCAGAGCAGCCGTTATTTTTCTTGCTCTTCCATTCAGCAGCTCCTTGAAGGCTGTCAGCTGGTTGCGGTTTGGATGGGACGGCTCCAGTTTGGCCACACTCGCCTCTCTCTGCGGCCAGCTTTTACAAGCTTTGGTTAAGCAGAACAGAGACAGAGAAACAGAATGAATAAAAGGAGGAAATACATGGATTTTAATTAATTGTCCATACAAAGGGCAAAACCCCCATTGTGGTTATGTTTTTTCATTTCTCTTTTTCTCTCTGTTCAGCATCTCTTCAGGGAGGCCCTGAGTGCTCAGTCGCCGGCCGGCCAGCCAAGGCCTTGCAGAATTACAGCATATGCCAATCCCACAATCCACTCTGCTTGATAAGGTCTCTCTCTCTGTTTCTCACTGCCTCTCTATCTCTCTCGGCCACCCAGCAGTGGCAGGGGGCTTGAATCTGCCACTCATTAAGGTGCACCGTGCCAAGGCCTGTGCTGCTCGCTGCCAAGGCTTTAGTGTCTGGGTGTGTGATGGGAAAATCAGTGTGTACATGTGTGTGTGAGCTGGTTCCAGAGGTTGTGGAGTGGAGGGAGGTCCTGGTGTGAGAAGCTCTGCAGTGCATCCAGGAGGAGGGTGTAGGGCCTTGGTTCACCTCCTCCTCCTGAGACTCCTCAGTAGTGGCTCCAGTGGGGAGAGAGAGATGGGAAGAAAGGAAGGAGAGTTGGCTGCTGTGTGTGAAACAAGGAGACTCTGGGAGAGTTGGAGTCGTCGGAATTGGCAAAATTCAATCTCTATATCAATCACATGAGTGTCTCTTATACCACTTTCACACCAATGACCAGGGTTATCTGACCCTTCTTTTCAACCTGGGTTCAACCCTGGTCAGGACAACTCAGACATGTATACATGCAATTAACTCGCGTGATGGAAATGGGGGGGGGGGGGGTTACACATTATATTCCGTGGAAAACTAACTTTGCACACTGCAGTCCACCTGTTAACTTCCTGCACAGAACTAACAGCACTAGTCCCCTTTTTCCAGCATTTTCACCTTTGTAAAATGTTAAACTGTTATACTGTGTTACATGGATCTGTAATGTATACAAAAGGTATTTTTTCATTGAGGACAATACAGATTTACAGATCTATCAATTAACACTCACAAACCTTTTTCCTCTGTCTCGGGATGTACCCGAATTCGTTATGTGGATAAGCACAGATAGGCCTAATGCGATGGAAAATTTTTCCATTGAAATATTTCTCGTTATTATTCGGATGAATAAGCTGTGACAGACACATAAGCGCATCAGTTAAAGAGATATTTTGCTGATTTAAATCCAGCTCTGTCATCCTACTGTGAGTTCCATGTGTGACTGAACGGTGCCCAGCCTCCCTCCATGGTGGCGGTGCGCAGAATTCCCTCTCTGTACACCTCTACTATCTAGAGTCTACATCTCTCTAGCAGTTGTTGTCTTGAAATAAAATCTTGAGTAATCTTTGTCTGAGACCGAGTAAAAATGTGCTTGATTCTGAGACGAGACCGAGTATTAAACACTGACGGGAGCTACCCACTCCGCTCGGCCGACCAGAAGTACTCGCAGGCGGTGCTGAGATGTAAACAAAGTCAGGGAAGAGAGGAAGGCTAATGGCTAGGCTAAAGCTAACTTCTCATCAGCTATCACCAGCGTTCCCGATAGCGCCATTGAGCTAATGGGATGCTACGTCCTGCTATCACATCGTTTGTGAGCTGCAGCGACAATGACTGTACGACTGTACGTGCCATTCACATTGAGATCGACGTTGGTCCAACATGTGTCCGACCCACCTCTCAACCTGGGTCATAAAGCCGAGTCAGTTAACATGAGTTCACTTTTCATACACAACATCAACCCTGGTTGAGCCCTCGGTGTGAAACGGGGACACTGCTGGGAATCAAAGTCCACCAGAACAACAACTAAAATAAATTTGGGGAGCAATAAAAATGGGTGGTGTGTGACTGAAATGTATTATTGGTTTGAGAATGTTTGTGAAGTTCATTTCATCCTTGAAAAGGGTTAAAGGGATAGTCTGGATTTTTTTGAAGTGTGGCTTTATGAGGCACTTCCATGTTCAGTTTATTACCTACAGTACACGGTGGTCTGCACGGCCCCACAGCTGTACAAAAGCAAAGTACAGCTGTAGACAGGGCCACACAGCAGCACATATTTTAGCTACCTAAAAAAGGTTGACCTAAAAAAAAAATCAATATTAGTTTAAGTGTAGGCTTACGCAATATTTAGACTATTTTACCTCTTTATGTAGTTTTACCTCACAGAACACAGGAGTTGCTGGTCTACCGCTGGTTAGTTTGTTTATGTTATCGTGTGAGTGTCTTATAATAAGAGTGAGATGTCATCCTGAAGTAAGAGTGTTTGGTGATACAGTACAGGTGCAGTGCTTGCTCTCTGTACTGAGTGGAGGATCTGATGACTAAAGGAGCAGCGCCCACATTTGGCATCACATTTGGATCTCTACAGAGAGAAAACTGTTTCTGAAACAAATGTATAGGAGTTGTCATTCACTAGTTTGGGGGTAGTTTCCATATCTCTTATGCACCGCTGCATGTTAAGCTTGAAGACTAGATTCAGTTTATTTAGTCTTGCATACTCTTGCACCAAAAACAACCACCAGACAGAATTCAGTGAGTTAGCAGTTTCAACTTTTTCAGTGAACGCAGCATCATTCAGGCTGTGATGTCTGAAGGTTGTTAAGTATGCTGATTATTGATCATTGACATTGATTATTAACTTGGCTTTTCATCTATAAATGCTTTAAAATTGTGAATTTGGCTGTTGAACCTTTTGAAAAAAATTCCCAGGGGTTGAGGAGTGATGACCTCAACCCCTGCGGTGGCTAATGTCACAGCAGTCCGAGTCATAAAATGCATAGATTCACCGAAAATGAATGTCACTACAAACTACATTGAAAAGTTGGCAGCCCTGATATGAGCATGCGTGACACCTTTTTTTATTGTCATAATATTGAACATCTAAATTAATGTATATTTCTCAAATGTTTTGGGTCGGGCTGATTAAGAGCTCAGTAATAAGTACTCAGCACTGCTGTGTTGGACAGATGACAGTGGGACTTTCCATTGTTCCCAAATCCCAATAGTCAGAAAAATGTCCCGTTGGACCAAAAGCTCAATAGTCTGACGACTCGTTATCCCGAAAACAAAAGCCCACTGCTCCGAAGTCCTGTTGCTCTGAAAACACACATTTGAAATGACTGAGGTCAGTTTCCTCTGTTAACATAT
Organism: Heterobranchus longifilis; assembly: GCA_028570985.1. Classification (NCBI taxonomy): domain Eukaryota; kingdom Metazoa; phylum Chordata; class Actinopteri; order Siluriformes; family Clariidae; genus Heterobranchus; species Heterobranchus longifilis. The sequence goes on from JAOVVB010255531.1 coordinate 19,064, forward strand.
TGTTACATTTAACAGAAAACATCGACTCCTCGTAAAAGATCATTTATGATTTCTAACGACTCAAACAGACACCAACTCATTCAACGAACATGATTTAACATAATTCTGTATTCATTTTACCTCCATGTAAAGTGAATAAACGTGACATCTACCTTAATTACAGATGCAATTTACACATTTTCTGGACTTTTGGGCTGTTGGACCAATGGCATGCACCGCCCAGGGTGGGGCACCAAAAAAGAAGTGTGTGAGGGATAGTCCATGTCCAGTCCCCCCATATTTACAGCACCCTCTCCCAGAAAATAGTTCCAACATCCCTGCCCGTTCAGGAGATAACCTGGAAGTGACTTGTGACGAACAAAAAGGACAAACACTAAAAGTTCTTCAGAATTAAACTGAAAAAAAAGAAAAATCACACCACACTTTGATGCAACTTGCCTCTGCACTGCCCCCACCGAGCACTGTGCAGACCTTGTTGTCTTTAAACACCTTGGTGATGTTTACTGATGTTTACTGGTCAGTCAGATGATCACAGGTGTGTGTGTGTGTGAGTGTGTGCATTTCTACATATGGATGTCTGAGTATGTTTGTGTACAGAGGCCTCTGTGTGTGTGTGTGTGTGTGTGTGTGTGTGTGTGTGTGTGTGTGTGTGTGTGTGTGTGTGTGGGGTGTGGGGTGTGTGT
>JAOVVB010255540.1:0-19746 GCA_028570985.1 Heterobranchus longifilis
ATCAGGGGCGGGGTAGACAATCACAAACGGCGGGAAAACACACAAGGAAGGGAAGTGTCAAGACACCAGAAACACAAGGGAATGATTACTACAAAATAAAACAGGAAGTGACATGACAAAATGACACGAGACAACATTTAACAAAATAAAACTTAACAAATCCTTCGGGCTATGACACACATGCAAGTTCACAAGTATGCATATACACATCGATACACACAGATAAAAGCATATAAGCACAGACAAATAGTAAAACAATGACATTATCTCAGATTATGACAACATGTTTGATTGTCCAATAACCACTGTTTTATAGATTTCTTCTCTGAAATGTTTTTTCTCTAGAATATTACCCCCTTCCCCTGGCTCCATGATTTAATCCTTTTTCTTCTTTTTTTAACCTATGATGGGCCTATAGTACGCTGTCATAATTACTCCCCAAATACTGTATAGTGATGACAATGTCATTTGGTTTGGAGGACCCGTTGAAAAAGCAGTAAAAGGCAGCAATTTTATTTCTTGTGTTGAGTCACTAGTTCATCTATCATTGTGGACGATAGCATTACAGCCTGTAGGGGAAGGATTATATCTGGAAATCATGTATATTGCAGTGATGATGTGTCAAGATTTTATTATGATTTACCATTCAGCCGTACGATTGGCTTGGCTGAAATCCCTGGTGATGGTGATTGGCTTTTGACCCAGAGTCTATGACAGACGCAGCACTTTTCCCACTGACAGACCACTTCTAAGCACGTTGATAAAGATAAATAACTTCCATTCAGTAAAATTTCCTGCATCATTAAACATGGCAAACCTATTAGTTTGGAGGAGAATCCCACAAGAGATCAGCTGAATCAGATCCACTGCAGTAATCATAAAAAGAGGAATAGCTGCGCCTTGCCAGCCCAACGGCATCAAAGGGGATATAAGGAACTTAACATGGCTCTTTGTGCATGAATAAACAGCATGATGGTTCACTCTGCGTACAGATAAAAGCAACTCTCAAGTGCTGCCCTTTATTTTGACTTTCATTTCCGCCGTCACAAGTCGGTTCACTTAATGCCTATAACCTTTTGTCGCCAGCGGGGCTTTGAACATTGTCTGATTGCACGTTACCTTTCCCCATTAAAATAACATAAAGCCTCTAGTACAATACATTAACAATACAGGATTGAAAAGGGGCAATCATAGGTAGTTTTGTCTGCTCCTGTGATGCTAATTGGTGCCTTTTGTGAGTCAGGAGGCAGACAATGTGACCCTTGAGCTAAAATCATTGTTCAATTTTATAAGAGATTAACATTTGGCAGAGGAAGGGAGAGAAGATTTGGTACAAGTATTCCCTTTTTCATTTTTTTTTTACATATATATTATCAGGAAATTATCCCCCTGTAACAGGCCTACCAACGTGATCTCATGGGGAAGCGTATAAATGGCATGCCACTTATCGCCGTGTTTCACGTGTCATGGAACGCATTTCAAGCTTTCTGCGTGTCATTTTACACCCCGTTCTCATTCACAACTCATCACATACAGACGCTTTCAGGACCCCTTGATGTCACTTTTACACGCCAAACTACGACGCTTCACTACGGTCGCAGTTTTGTGAATTCAAACAAAACTTCAATTTAGCTAACAAAACTAGGTGGTAACTTTAGGGAAAACACATTGGTTTGGGTTAAAATAAGAACGTTTGAATTAACTTGTGAACGTAAATTATGTAAGTTATATAATCAATGTAAATAACTAAAATAAACAGTTTAACATAAGTAATTTTACCTGGGTCAAAGTCCTGTGTTAATAATGCAATCCGGCCCACAAAATTCTTATTTTATTGAATTATTTTTTCTAGTCGTTTCTTACCAATTTAAATAACCCCATTTATATACAATGTTAAACTAAATCATATTTAGTTTGACGCAAATAATGGCAAAGGTTAAATGTGCCGTTTTTTATAATGTTGTAATGGAAATAATGGAAATAAAATGGAAATAAAAAAGCACTTTCTTGTTGTACTACCAGTACAAGTAGTTGGTCTGTGTATAATATTGATGTGGATTGGTTTACAATTGACACAAGAAAAGTGAAATATGTGTTGTGATACCGCGCAAAATAACTTCAAAACAAATTGCTGTGTTATTCATACACCATTTCATCAGATCAGGCTGGGAGCCACAAAGAGAATAACCAAAATCATGTGTGAACCCCTGATCCTGGACCTTCTGACGCTGCAGACTTTTTATCTTTAAAGTGGACATTTGGTGGTTGTAATGTAAAACTTCTGGTTCGGAGACCGCCTGTGTGTTCAGAGAGCGAGGGCTTGGGTTCAAATAGGAGCGCCCGCAGAGCTGGATGTGCAGCGGCATATACCTTTTGTTGTGAGTATATATTGACATTTCACACCCCAGTAAATGAGCAGGTCCCGGCCCTTGGCCCTTGATGTGGGTGCAGTGCCACAGACCACATTAAAGACAGCTCAGGGGAAAAGACAGGAAATGGACGTAGCCTCTGTATTAGGCTGTTTGTTTTTCTCAGGGCCAATAGAGTCAGCAGGCCAACAAAACAGTTGTATGCTACATACATATAGAGTCATTTCTTAGCTATTTCTGATAAGATATATACTTTATAATATCACTTACAACAGATCTGCCTGCTCCTCCTGCCTGTTCAGTCAAAAACAATAGAAGCTGCAAATTGGACCCACCTAGCACACACACACACACACACACACACATACACACGCACAAGCTTATCTCCCATCAGCGTTGTGGACTGACAGCTTTTCATTTGGACCGTCCTTGTGGTAAACAGGTACTTTTCAGAAAGGCATTAGAACAAGTTTATTGATCGTCCATTCACTCACAGCTGCTTTGGTTGACAGTGGTGGTGCACCTCAAATCAACATACCTTCACCAGCACTGACAAGTGTGTGTGTGTGTGTGGGGGGGGGAATGAGGGCAAGTAGGTCGGAGATGCTCTGTTTGCTTCACTGCCTACAACTTTAATTAGGATAAAAAACGTTTGTAAAACCTAATTTACAAAATGATGGACAATGTTTACTGGATGGAGCCAAGGAGGGCAAGTTCTCTGAGCAAACGCCTGGTCATACCAGTGAATAGCACAGCGATGTTCATCTGAGCATCTTCCAACTCCTGTAAGTGGCGAGCTAACCGCTAACATGGCCGCTAGCCAGGAACATGCTCATCAGCCACAATAGCTCAACAAGCAAGGTAGGTTACTAACTGTCAGTTACAAAGCTAGCCAGCTATTGTGCTAGCTGATTAATATGCTAATACAGTATATTCAGAGAAATATTTTTACCATCAACTTCTGTCTCGCATGCAGGCAACGCCAAAATGTTGACCGACAAGTAGGCGATCTGAGGTTGGATGCCATCCCCCCTCTCCATCCCCTAATATCAGAGAGAGTGTAGGTCACAGGGGTTGATTAGTTGAATATGTTAGTCTAGTGTGCCTGACTAATTGATCCTTTATCTATGGCCCCAACCATGGCTCTGAAATATCAGTAGCCTACCTGTGCTGTGTATTGATAAATCCATGGCGCTGTCCGTGGTGCTGAAGTAGCAGTTGGAAAATGCAGAAGCAAAAGAGACGTTAATGGGGCGGTTCACATAGCCTGGTATCCACCTGCTGAGCCAATGTTTCATTTTCTCCTGCAGGATCCGTCTGGCCTCCCTTCCATTCAAACAGATTTCCACTGGACTCAAAAGTTGTACATCCAATCACAACCGTTTATCTCATATGGGGTGGGTTTAAGATGATGACTGACAGAGGACCGTCATGTTAGAATGTAGTTACCGAATGTCTGTCCAGCGCAACACACCAGGCATGAAACTTGGCCATGCTGATCATATATGAATCGAGATCGTTACTGTATTGCCGATTTCTTGCCTAACATTTTTTCAGGAACACATTTTAGTGTATGTTGTAGCAGTAATTACAGAAAGTTAGAGACAAGGTCAGCATTTTCTTTTCTGTCAGCCAAATGGTATTGTGTGTGTTGTAGGTGAAACTGAAACAAAGGTGCTGATTGGCTGATACCTGCCACCTCAGTTTCGTTGCTCTGATTGATCTGGTTGTAGCTCTATCCAGAGGCTGGCGATGCCAGGCTACAGTTCACTAGTAATGACATCATACACTATAATTACTGACGTAGAAGTAGAGAGCATCTTGCGATGGGATCACACCAGCTGCGAGTCCATATTGGGCCACTGGTGTAAAGTGAGTTTGCTTGATCAAAGATGGACTGCCGGTTGTCATTGCATTCCTTAAAGACCTCATCTCACCACTGACAGAGTTTGACCTGCGAGCCCTTGGCCCCTGAAACCCTGAAAGGATGGAGGCAGCGGGGCTGCTGAGGGAATTGTCAGGACCCGAGCTTTATGTTTACTGCACACTTTGTGCACAAGTTTCTCTCACTACTCGAGCCCCCTAACAAGCAACTCTGAAGAAGAGCTACGACAGTTATGGGATATAGCCAGCGATGCCACAATGGTCCCTGCACCGAAATGGAGATGAACAGAAAACAGGAAGACATGCTGGACGGCTACTTTGAAAAAAGTTGTGGTTCCAACCATTGAGGTTGAACTCCAATGAGAATATTTCTTTTTCCTGAGCCAGAAAGTTCTGCCTTCAAGAAATGTTGTGCAACTAAAACACCAATCTGCTGGACTCGCACACACACACACACACACACACACACCCACACACACACACATACAGACAGACTGTTGTGGTTGTTGTTGACTAGGATGATGTATGAGATCTATGAACCAACACATCACAACAAACTGATACTGACAAGGGCGTAGTACAGCAAACATTTTTGAGGGGGCACAAATTGATACAAGCGTCCACAATATAAACCACTAGAGAATACAGACAAATAAAACCATACACAGTATGAGAGGGACTTTCCACTACAGGCACCTAAACACATGAGGATAGGGGAGACTTATTTCTACAGTTTGATCACCAGCCATTCCTGTCTGTCAGATATCACTTATCTATAATGCACAGTCCCATCACTTTTAATGTCCATGACTGAGACTAAAACATTTGGGCGCCAAAGCCCCCAGATGCTGGTGTTTTTGTCTCAGAATCTGAGGTAGCCTGAGGTGCTAATGGAGCTGTGTCTCATCCCTGACAGACTGTGACAGCTGCTGTGCTTTTTCAAGAAGAGGAAAAGTTTGCAGACTTTGACAGTGCTCTGGCCATCTTGACAGGCAGCACCTCTGTCCTTGTGAGGATGCCGTTCATGCATTTAAGTAGGACTGTTCTGGCCAGGTCTTTATTATCTCACTTTATTAAATTAGCTGTCAATAAGTTGACAAGTCTGCTGGTTTCCTGCCATGGCATAGTGCCTGGGAATGAACTCGAGAGCGGTTACGAAATGCTGTTTTTCACATTTTGCATTGGGTTTTAATGCTTTACTGTTACAAGCATCTATTCTATCCGCTACTAAAAACTCTTATTACAACAACAGTAACATCATACTCACCAAAGTCGTTGCTGAAGAAAATTGGAGTAGGAGATATGAAAAGGATTTCTGATGTATGCATTTGAATTTCCCATAGTTAGAAATCTGTCATTCGACACCAGAATCATTGAAATCGGCCAGGACAATGAAATTCTATAGTAAAAATTGATCACACGCAGGACTTTCACCCAGGAAACCGAAGTTTGAGTCCATGTGTATCATGCGACTGTCACATGTTTTTAAAACGAAACAGTGGGGATTTTATTGCCAATCCCAGTGTTTTTCTACTAACAATACCAAGTTGTTTTGTAGTCTAAACCGAAATAAGTATATTTGTAGCCTAAACCTACTGAATTAGTCCCGTTTCACAACATTAATTGCAACGTTAATGATGTGTCTATCACATGACCAGGACATATATTTAAACTGGAAGTAGGAATTTTAATGCAATTTTATTGCAATCCCAATTTTTTTTTTATTAACCGTACCAAGTCGTTTTGTTGCCTAAACCTAACAAAGTGTTGTTGCTGTCTAAACCTACCGAATTATTCCCATTTCACAATGTTAATCGCCACGTTAATGACATGTCTATCATGCGACCGGGACATGTTCGTACATATTATACGAACTGCTGTGCAATACTTTTCGTATGATATTATATTGAATGGTTGAACAGTAGTGACACTAGGATATTTGTAATAATATATATAGTGGATAACATGTCATAAGGAGGAGAGCAGGGAGAGGGGCAGGAAAATCACAATGCATGGCACACAGTGGATGCATATTCAATAATTTATCACAATCAGATCATTTATATCATGTATGTGTTTCACATGGTTTATATTATATTATATAGAGTGTTTTCATGCCAGATTCGCTTGTGGCATGCAGAAAAAATCTGTGGCACGGCATGTGCCATGTAACTGCACGACTACTTAACACGGTGCCGAATAGAAGCGGGCAGAGCTCCCCGGTGCTTCGTAGCAAATCTGCGGTTCCATGCTAGATGAAAACCAGGCCTTAGCTTCCTTTTAATTACATTCATAGCACACACCACACACATGCCATTTTAAATTGAGAACTAATGATGCAAACAAAGTTTTGTTCAGTATTGTATTATGCTCCACCTATGTACCCGTTTAGCCCTATAAAGACATCTAATTTACTCCTACAGTAGTTACATGGTTATTTTATGATTATGTCTGGTCATAAAAGCTATGAGATGAACCTGGCTTTGGCCCATGTTCATCCAGACCTCTGCACAGACTATTGCATTTGGCTGACACTGTTTGTGTCGTAATGGAGGTGTGGTGTGGCATATAACTGGAGGGGGGGCGCTCAATACCTTTAATTATCATCTCTCTGCTTATAATGACACATGATGTTAATACAGCTCAGTCAAGGTGCTGCTTGCTTTCCTGGGGGAAATCACCAGCCTGTTAATTAACTTAATGGCTGAAATACAGTTATATTTCTCATCATCAGCACATTAGGTGTGGATACACCCAGGGACAGTGGACTTCTAATCCCTTTTAAGCAGGTTAGGGGGGCATTCAGATTTGATCAAACCCCAGAGAGAATAGACCAGGGTGAAGCTTCCATCATCAGTTAAAAGCAAGTTTGGGAGAAAGTCATGGAGTGGGTTAAGACTTTCTGGGCCAAGGGCAAATTGAAAGTAGAGAATGGGGACAGATTAAATGCCAATGTCTCTCCGGGTGGTTGTTAGTGAATGAGCATTTCTTCTTTGCTGAGAGATGAATAAACTAAATAGGAAATGCATATGTTACCAGGGATTTAGTCAACAACATTCACAACAACACGGGTGTTGTCAATAACCGATGAGCCATGTTGCTTTATCAGCTATGACAGGAGCTTTGCACTAGTCCTGGTACCCTGGAACAGCCAATATATGCTCATTTTACTTGATGCTCAACGATGAATGTCAGGCATGTTAATCCGATTTCCTGCGACAAGGAACATCCTCCTGGTTTAGCAGTGCATCCATCTGTAGTATTAGAGAGTTAGATATGAATGAATCTGGAGCCTTTCCATGGCTTTCAGACTGAGAAAGCAAAACAAGGAATAACAGAATCGACATCACTTTTGTGACAAAGGCTGCCTCGGTCCTGTTTTGCTTATTCTGCCTCTCTGTCCCTCACTTCAGTGTGTTCCCGTTCTCAATGTCCCTTCGCTACCAACCTCTGAGTTATCAACCTACATGCTGAAAATGACACGTTTTGAAGATTTGGATCGTGTAATAAGGCAGGTCTACTCTACCGTGATAAATAGGGAATCCTGTGTCCTGTGGGAATCCTGAAAAAATGTCAGCCTCTAATTGGAAGTCAGTCATTTGTTATTTAATCAACAATAATGAATTAATTAAAATATAGTTTTGAATGAGTGAACAAGCTTAGGTGGATGAGTAAACTGACTTTTTAACACGGCACAAAGAATGTTAGATTTTAAGATGTCTGAACAGAATTAGAGAGCCAGCAGCTAAAATAAATCCTTTCCCCTCTCCAGCAATCTAGATGATTCCTCTCTACTGTTCTCCAGTTACCTATTTCATATTCTTTTTTTCACCTTCTTTACCTGACCCTCTCACATACACTCCCCCCCCACCCCATCTCCTCTTCTCTCTGTGGACTAGCCCTCCCCAACCCTACATCCCCAGCAGAATGAGGCTTGTCAGAAGAGATCAGAATGACTCACCTCTGGAGGACGGACGCTCACATCATCGACCCAGACGCAGCTGGGGATTCTGGGTGTCCATCAATGGTTCTGCATCCACACTGAGAAAACTGCACAGACACTTTCTTATTAATATGTATGGGCCTCTGTGCCTGTTTACTGCTGCACCCGCACACCAGCCTCTCAGTGCCCTGTACATATCACAGCAGCGATCTAAATGATGATTTAATGTAATAAGTTATTACCATTGATACTAGCTAATCGCCTGATTCACTAATGTCTCCGGGGATAGAGGCTAATTTGGAAATGGTTGGAGGTTTGTGACGCTGAAATATGAAGGAGTGGATTTTGGCTCATCTGTGATTATGCTGTTGTAGATGGCTGAAGATTAAAGGGCATCTGCAGATGGATCATTAAAACACACATTCCAGTCTAGTCAAACATGAGCAACATAAATGTAACTGGTTTGTTAATATATGGAAGGCAAACAGCCTCTAATTATGGACAATATGGAAGCTGTAGGCAATTTAAATATATGACAGAAATAACAGTATTTTGGACATTCACAGTTATTTAATCCTACACTATTGGTGCAATGCCATTTTCAAAATGGTTAAGCTGTTTTTGTTTTCAAAACAAAATAAATTGGCTGAGGTTTGGTCTTCCTGGATAAATATTAATACAGGGCCAAGGCTGACTTGGTCTTAAGGCCTTTACATACTGGGGGCGTATTTTTCATGCAATTAATTCTCTGAGGTCAACACACGTGCCGGTGTGTCAAAACAGTGTTTACTCAATGTTTCTATTAACATCTCAGGGATAATACAGCCTTCAAATGTTGCCAGATTCAGTTAAATCAGGAGACACAAGTGAATGAAGTAAAGATAATGTTTATTACAACAGATAACATGATAATTAAGTCTTGGCAGAAAGTCTTTGGCGCTTAGACTTTACAGGGTGATTTGTGATCGAGGGGCATCTGCCCTGAGCAGCAGCAAGATAAATCCCCCCATGGAGTCCAGACTCTGGTGGTGGCTGATGATTCTGCTGAGACTGATGAGGCTGACAGAGCTGTGAAGACTGGCGGTGATGGGGAGGTGGAGGAGCGCTTTGTCATTTGTGCCGATTTGCACTGAAATGACGGCTTACAATAACAGAGGTGAGCAGAATTAAATTGCGAAACAGCTGTGAACATACTGCATGATTATCAGCAGCATGAATGTACTGAAGGCAGAGAGAGAATCATATTTAAACAGAGGCGGCATCAGGATGATAGGCTAACGATATAGGTGTGGTGTTGTGTTATTGGATAGATGAAATCAGCTGATGTGGCGAGCTGATGAGAACAGCTGATATCATCATTGACAGACCCAACGACAGCCAGGAAAATAATGAGTGAGCATGCGTGAGAAGTGAATGGCAGGATGCATGAGAATAAAACTACAGGTCTAAGCATGCAAAAGGATAGTCTACCTGACTGAACATGTCAAATAAACTCCACTACCTATTCTCCTATAAAGCCATGGTTTGGGAGCGAGTAACTTGAGTGAGTTTGTTTGAGTGTGTTTAGCCCATTAAATTGAGTCCATATGCCATTAAAACATGTATTTTTCCTCTTACGTCTGTCATTATCTGATCTGATGTGTGGGCATATGTAAGGTTTAACATTATATTGTTAACTGGCAAATACATGACAATGCATCTCAGGCGATGTTGCGGAGTAACACAAAGTAATCTAACAAGTAATGTAACAAATGACTTTCTATGGGGAGAAGTAAGGTATTGCATTACTTTTTAAAAAGTAACAAGTAATGCGCAATATATTCATTTTTTTGAGTAACGACTCCAACACTGATCATAAACGATATAAAATACATATATATGATATATATGATCTGATTCTGATAAATGATATCATCTCGATTATTACTCGCCCACATAATGGAATTTCAAAATCTGCCCATCCACTATATTTATAACAAATATAGTATCACTGCTGTTTAGGATTGAGTTTTTAAAATTATACTTATTCCACATATTTGTCAACTGTGTCTAAAAGAGAGAGCGACACACACACACACACACACACACACCCCCACACACACACACACACACACACACACACACACACACACAGATTACTTCTACGTGTGATTGGAAAAGAGCAGAGGGGCACAATCTCTTGTTGATCAGCGCAGAGAAATGTGCTTCTGGTGAGAATTGACAGATCGCAGTGCTTCCAAAAATCCGAACTATCCCCGTAAATGCTGCTTCTCCTTAAACATCCTGATCATTAGGGTAATGATTTTGTTCCTTCACAGAGTGGATTCACGTCATTGGTAGACCGATTTAACTTCTTGTTAAAGCATTGGGTATACTGTCAGTGTGCAAATACCTAAAATCTTCCAGATGCACTAGACATCTAAAATACATGTTTTTTTTGTTTTTGTTTTTTTGCTGAGGATCTACTTTGTTTTTGCTTCTCCTCTAGTGTTCTAATAGTTCTGTTTAATTAGACTCTGAGGGAGTTGGAGCTGTGTTGTGATTTGGTCTTCTGTCACTATGGCGAGGCAGTAGTGGTATTCTCCAGGGCAGAGAGGGGGGTTGTTATGGTATGTCAGCTGGAGGAGATGAATGCCTCCTCTCCAGCCATGTATGCCAACAGCCGTTGTTTCAGACCATTGATAAACGATCCTCTCTTCTCCTGGTGCAACTCTCCACCAGCCTCTCCGTCCCCCCCAAACCCAGCCCGTCTCACCCTCTCGGAAGACAGGTTGTAGATTCATGGGAGGGTAGCGCCTGTGTAGCATATGATGCCACACTTACTTTTATTAACTGGACATATTAGTACCTGTATATTTGGGCATCTACTACATATACTTCATGACAGAAATGTTCGCATCCCTGGTGTGTGTGTGTGTGTGTGTGTGCGTGTGTGTGTGCATGTGTTGATATGTCCTGGAGGGAGGGGTGGTGCTTGGCTTTTGTTTTATTTGCATTTTTTGATTTTGTTTCTGCATTTTGATGTGTATATATATTTTGTTATGCATCCTGTGTTTTGTGTTTTCTTTCTAATATAAAAATGTTTGATCACAAAAAGGGCATAAATGTTCCTGTTTCATGGACATGTTAGGTTTGAAAAAATGTGCACACAAAATTATCGTTAGATTCATGACACGGGCGCACCTTCCAATTTTGTTCTTACTTCAGTGAGTACGTCAGTGAATCAGAATCATTCTAAACTGATCATTTCTATAAGGAAATACGTTTGATAGAGGTGTATCATGGAGAAAGCGGTAAAATTGTTGTAAGAGAGAAGCATGGCCCCTAAAGCTAAATAATTTCACGACTGAAGAAATTGAAACAATAGTGTCAAAAGTGTTTCCTCGGGAGTGACGACAGTAAAGAAAAAAAAAAAAAAGAAAAAAAAGGCTTGGGCTGCAATAACCGAGGCGGTGAATGTTGTGTCCCCTAAGATACGGACTGTGGCTCGGGTAACAAAGAAATGGTTTGATATTAAAATTGATGTGAAAAAAACAATAACAGACCAGAAGAAAAGAAGGAAACAGGTGGAGGACAAGGACCACCTGATCTCAGAGACTAGCCGCAATTATTGTAATAACTGTAGTTGAATATTTGAATTATGACAATAATTGATGAGGATGAAAGGGCATACATTTCATAGTTAGCTACAGTAAAGTAGTACCACAGTATTCTGAATTACAAGTAAAAGTCATGCATTCAAAATTTCAATAATGTAAATGTAGTACTAAAAGTATCCAAAGTAAAAGTATTTGTTCAGTCAGTCGTTAATGTTATAGTTAGTTGAGGTGGAGCTCATTTTAAATCCTTGTTTGTAAAATCTTGGTCTGAAAAGTACAGTAACTAACTATAGCTGCAAAAAAACTGATAGAAAATAGGAATCAGATGAGCACTTTTGTATATGTTTTAGGTGCCTCAGAACAATACAACACAACTTAACAACAGTATATCCTGACCCATCCAAAATACCACCAGCCTCCACATTTCAAACATGGAGGAGGCTCTGTGCAAATGAAACCAGATTTCTTGTTCCCTCCGCCTATCTGCTCCTTGTGGGATTAGCTGTGTTATCATGCAGGTCCATGTTGAGGGGACACAGCCATAAGATGAATTTCTAATCTTGTCCTTGCATAAATTCTCTTATCTATGACCTGCCACTCCGCTGCTCACCTACCAAACAAACCCTCTGTCTGATTACATTTGTATGTGTGCGGGGAAAAGAAGCTGTCAGTGCTTGTGTAGGAGGATCCATGTGGCCATGATGTATGCCATATGTTTTTATTTTTTATTTTTTTTTAACCAGTGGTTTTGTCCAGCCCAGCATGGCAGGGATTTGTATTTTGAAAGTATTTCTCATGTCACAGAAACCACTGAGAGTGAATCTTGTGTTTTGGACGTTATTATCATACTGTAGGTGATGTGTCTGTGTTTTTGTTCTGTGTGTTTGATCTGACACCCACCTGCCTGCTCTCATCCCCAACTCTGTGCTCCACGGTTGCCTGACAAAAGGCAGCGGTGTTGAAGGAGGTATAATATTTTAAGGTTCAGGAAATGTACCTGAATTCACAAATATATAGGATACACTGTTCTTTCATCGCAACGTCTGCTGTTGCTATTTAGAAGCCTCCATGAAGTGGGCTGATCCATGGCTGCAGTGGTCAAAGAAGTGGCTATAAAATGGTGGATAAACACATTTAATTTCCTATAAAGCCTTCACAATAAAAGTCCCGTTATGTTGCAAATTAAAAGCTGTTATGAAGCAACAGAATCAGGAAATGAGGGGTTTTCATCAGCAGTGAGTTAACATGACTCCTGAAAGGACAGCTGAAAGTGAACATGTCTCCTGTCTGTCTCATATGGGCGCTTTCACAGATTCACAGGCGGGGGCTGGGGGAAATAAATTTGATGACATAGTTAAATTTCATGACGTAGAGCGGTCTCAAACGGTTGACTGCCTCAGCATTTGCCTTGGAAGGTTAGGGCTGATTTAAAACAGCAGATTGCATGTCGAGCCATTTTCAACCCATGAAATGCTGATTTTTTAAAAACGTGTTAAGAAATGTCAATATTAGCACCAGCAGTGATGTGTCTCATCACAGCGCAGTCATATAATTTAGGTTACAGCTCAAAAAACTTGTTGAAGTGTGCAGTAACTCTTTAAATGAAAACAACAAAAACAAATACATTCTACATGTTGATGTATCAAATACTGTAATTCTCGTCTGCAGACAGTCTAATATTTTACTGATGAATTATTAAGGTGCATCAGTGTAAACTGAGCTGCCATCAGTCATCCAGTTGAATCAGTGTTGATGTAATCCAAGAGGTCATTAGCATCTCGCTTTCATAGCAGCCATGTGATTTACACAGTACATTATATTATTAGCCGTTATCGATTGTTTGGGTTTTAGCTTAGCAAAGCTTGTGGCCAAAGCACATTCAATCTCACATTAATTTCACCATTTTATATTTGTGTATATTCATTAACATTCTGAATAAACGAAACATACATTTTCATTACGCTGTAAGCATGCTAAAGCATAACGCAGGGCTTTTTAGTGAACAAGAATACGATGTAAAAGCCCCTGTGTATAAAATGATCCAGATGTTTATAGCGTCTTTAAAAGGATTCTGATGTTATACATTCTTGTTTGTAGAATATATATCTTTTTTTGTTTTACTTCAGCTAACTACAGTTTGTTACAATAAAAGAAAAATAGAAAATGTGAGCCACTTTACCTGAAGAAGAAAAGAAATGTAGATACTGGAAATACAACTATTCAGTATATATACTCATATATTCATATCGGTACAAAATAGGATTTACCCAAACCTCTCCTAGAGTACCATTTGTCCTGCATGTTTTAGAGCTCTCCCTGCTCCAACACAGCTGATTCAAATGATCAGCTCGTTATCATGAAGCAGCTTCAGGAGTTCATCATAAGTTTACTCAGGGTGGTGCGCCCCTGCACAATGAACATAATGGAAACACTGGAATGGATATTTTTGACAATAAGAAGCGAGACACTGTATAGTGTAACAAAAAACAAACAAAAAAAACATTCAAACCTTTAGGACTTGCCAGCACAGATCCATTCTTAGCATGCCTACAATTTGCTTCTTTCAGCTGGCGTTCCACATCATGTGAGAACTGTGGGATCAGGGAGGGGTCAGGCCATTCCAGAGAATCCCAACTACTGAGAGATGGTTGGCTACATGTGTCCAAAGTAGAATCTGAGAGAATCAGCTGTAATGTTGCCCGCTCCACTGGAAGGTCTCTGATGTCCATCAGGTTGCACAACTCATTATTGAATTAAGGATCCTCAAATTGTAAAATGTATCCACCTCTCAGACCAAGGTTTTTTCGTAACACCTGGTACAACACCTTAACACTTGCCGTTTGTTTTCAATTGAATGCCGTCTGATTTCGTTTTCCGATACGGTGACTTGCCGCAGCATTGTGGCTCACTTTTACCTGGAAATTTGGAGAAATGTAGCTACAAGTACAACTATTCAGTTTATAAACTCTATTCATGTCAGGACCCCACCATGGGGTGTTTCCAGGGGGTGGCCCTGGTTTGGTTGGCCACCACAGGTGCCACTCCAGTAAGGGGAGCGCGATGATCGACATTACTGTCTTTATGAGGCTGTAGACGACTCCGTTATAAAACTAGTGGAGATATTGGTATCGTATGAAACTATGTGACATAAAGAATCCATTGGTACCAACCATGTCATGATAGCTTGTTGGAAATGGGGGCTGAATAACTCTCAAAAGGTAGGCTACATTTTGGTGAAAAACTGACATGACCATTTTCAAAGGGGTCCCTTGACCTCTGACCTCAAGATATCTGAAAGACAATGGGTTGTATGGGTACCCACAAGTCTCCCCTTTACAGACATGCTCACTTTATAATAATCCAATACAGTTTGGGGAAAAAACCTGCAGTTTTTCTCAGGCAGTATGAATGTGTCATTTTTGCCTATTCTAAAATGGTGTATTTGAATATTTCTGTATACTGAGATTCAAACACAGTCTGAATGACATGAATTGGGTATGACTGGAAAGCTGAGGCTCTTGTCGATTCAATGAGCCCAATTCTATTGATGTGTGATGATGTTAGTCTCCATTGTAGCCATTTCATTCAAGACAGAATTGCACCTATGCTCTAAGGGTTAAAGTAGATATGAGTAGTGGAGACAGAAATATTAAATTAATGTTATTCCAACGTGTGTGCACGTGCACTTCATGCTACCCCTGCATGAAGTCAGTGCCCAACGAAAGTCTGGAAACTGGAAGAACGACTTCCCAACTCAGGAAATTGAGTCCATCTGAAGAACGTGTGAATGTACGAAAACTGTTAGCTGTATATATGAGGTACATATATGTTTTAGCCTCCGTGTGTGATGTACACTTTACTTAAAGCTCTTAACTGTGTGATGCATATCTCACGTAATAGCTATATGTTCTGTAGATTGCGTGAGTGTGAAGTGACAGTGTGGCTCAGTGGGGCTTTTGAGGAGCTAGCCAGACATTGCCTGGACACCGTGTGTGTGTGTGTGTGTGTGTGTGTGTGTGTGTGAGAAGCCTTCACGTGAGGGTTATACGATGCCCCTGCCAATCCTCTGTTTTATGCGTGTGTATTAGATGTCTGTTCAAGTGTGTCCAAAGCAAAGTGGATCCTGGATCCCCCTCAATGCTTCTTAATAATGTCTGCACGCGTGTGTGTGTGTGAGCGCGTTTGTGCACGTGCTGGTAATGAATGTGTGTGTTTGCGCTGGCGGTCAAGGAGGGCGCCTGGGAGGACTGGTGTTTGATTGGCGCGTGCTGCCGAGATCTGCTCCTTCCTGTTAGCGTACGCATCACTTCCTCTCACCCTGCCCAGAGCTACTGCCTCGCCGTCTCACAATCACTCTGACACGATTCTCTCTCTTCTCCTTATTTTTTCTTCCTCTCTCTCTCTCTCTCTCTCTCTCTCTCTCTCTCTCTGTTGTTCTCCTCTCGTGACTTACAGTCCTTCTCACTCTGTCTTTTTTCGCTGTCTCAGTCTTTCTCTATGCCTCCCGCATCTCTGCTCCTATTTCGCTCTTTATTTACTTTTTGCACTTAGCCTTATTTTTCTATCTTTCTTTCCATTTTAGTTCCACTATCATAGTGCTCCTTTACCCCCCGGTCTTAGTCCATTTGTCTCTCTCTTGTCTCTCTCCCTCCGAACTCTCAGAAGGCCACTTTTGTTTTAACAACTTGACAGCCAGTTCATCATCATCAATGAAGCATTTCTTCGCCCCTCGCTCCCTTAAACCCCTCGGATTCCTCCCTAACCTCTTTTCTCCTTCCATATCTGCTCTGTATTCAATCCTTAAGCAACCCCCTTCTCCTCCTTCCCCTCTTCCTCACCCTGCTCCTCCTCTCCTCCTCCTCAGCTGCTCTCCCTGAAGACAGAGCAGATGCAGCCAGGCAGAACAGCCAGCATGTTCCCATGTTCTCTTTACTGCAGCAGCCCTCCCCATCACCCCCTTTTTTTCTCCCCCATACTTCATTTTCCCCAGCACGCATTATGCTTTTCGGCATCCTCATCCTCTTCCTTACTTTTTAATTTCTTGTTTTAATTTTCCATTCTTCTCTCCTCCTCGCCCTTCCCTCGCCTCCAGGCTTTATCATTGGTCTTTGCACCTCTCTCTCTCTCTCTCTCTCTCTCTCTCTACCCCCTCATTCCCTGCTAAACATTGCTCGAGGCCATTCTTGTTGTTCCTTTCTTCCTGAAGCTCTCTTCCCTACTTTCGGCCCCCCCCCCCCTGTGTTTCTGCCATCAACAGAATGGCATCTCTGCCTGCCTCCCTCTTTCTCTCTCCGTCTTTGCTTCCTCTCTGCTCAGCATCAAATCAACTCTCCGCCAATCCCCCTTTCCTTTTGCTCCGCTCAGTTTTTTATTACTCCTTGATTCTCCTCATCTCCTCCCTCCTTGTTTACAGCGGCTTTTTATCAGTGTCACATATGGGTTCATGTTTAATGGTAATGACTTTCTTGCCTCCTTACTTTGCCCACAGCCCTGTCACCATCACGTACAGCAGCACTTTGAGTTAAAAAAGAAAAAAAAAGAATGAAAGTACGTTCATTTAAATAAAAGACACAGCGGCAAAAACACATATTGGAGTTGAGCAAGTGTACGAAGTGGCTGCTGACTGCAGCTCCTTTCAGTTTCCTCTCGGCTCTTTGTCTTTAAAGTCTCTGTAAACAGTATGCAACACCATGTATGTGCACCAGTTAGCCTGCTACAGTGATAAACAGCTACTCTGTGGACTCAAAGTAATCTAATGCCATATGATAAGATCATTAATATCACCTTTTCACAATATTTATTTATTTATTTAAAATTTCCCCAAATCATTCACTATGAGACTTCAATGCAAAGTGTCTGCGTATAAAGCTATAAAGAGCGACAAAGTCCCCACAGGGAGATGTTCAGGGTCAACACATTTTCATGAACGGTTCGTATGATATCTTACAAAAATAGATGCACGACAGTTATATCTTATGACATATGACCGGTGTTGTATTTGCCGCTTTCCGCCCATTTTAAACACGACGGTCGCGGTTTTAAACACGTGATTAATGTTGTGAAAAGGGAGACAACAAAATGACTTGGTAAGGTTAGTAAAAAAACCACTGGGGTTGGATTAAAATCCCTACTTCCATATTATAAATAAAGCCGTCACACAAAAAAGACACAACAAAAAATACTGGACGCAGTTTACGTGGTGACGCAGAACGTGACATCACATAACTAGTTTTAGTTTCAAACGGGACACGGACGCCGGTCTTCTGGGTGAAAGTCCTGTGTGTGATTAAGCCCTCCACCTCCCCTCCCGCTCACCCTCAACGGCCTTCTCCTCTTTTATACCACGTCATCTCACTTCCTTGTTTACTCCACAGACTGTATAGTGGTTTACTTCTGTCATAATGCCTGCGGCCACTGGAGGGCGCCGTCAACAATTAAAATGTCAATATGGCACGTAATAAGCTGGGCCTCATCGCTCACAATTACATGAGTTATGTACAAATTGCAGTGCATTGTGTTTCGTGGAAATTACTACGACCAGTGAATGAGAGCAGCACCAAACCAAGAAAACTGCTGTTCGTCTCGTTGACGAGTTTAACTTACTTTTGTCACATACTGGTAACTTAGGCTTTGTTTGAATTTACAATGTTAACCACGTGTTGAAGTCTATCGGACGCTGGACGTCGAAAAAAGGACGCCAAAGAGTCCTGACCAAGGACTGTGAGGAGCTGGGGGTGAGACTGTGTTGTAAATATTCTGCAGCTGCATGCAGTGTGAGCTCTATAAGTAACTGATTGGGGGAACTAATTAAGAAACAGTCATGATCTTAGTTTCAGGCAAACTAATTATAACTGCTAAGTAAATCACCTACTTAAAGTTCTCCTCCACTCTAAAATGTGCTTTGCTTACAGTTTTTTTTTTTCACCTGTGACTTTCTCTGTGCAGAACAATGCATGTGCAGAGTGTGACACTGGAGGGCTGTTCACAATCATCTGCAGAAATGGGAAAGTGTTTCTGTGCTTTTCTTAAATCTGAGTTCAACACGAGTTTAACAGATGTGATGTGTCAACTTCTACAACTAAATTCAAAGTACACAGAGGGGGTGGGGGGGCATGCATTAAAAGAGACATAGGCCTATATTACAGAACACTTTTTTAGTCCGACACCACACACACTGCCACATCTACATGCACATATTGAAATACACACACTCTGATCCGACACTAAAATTCACACACCGCAGATCAAGCCTTTCCATAAACGTACAGATGAAAGAATTTCAAACAACAAACATCCAGTCCACAACACATCCTACCGCAAATCTAAATTGACATATTGGTTATTATCACCACGAGTCAGCATTCAGGAGATAAATATCTTACACAGGCGTCACGGTGTTGTTGATAGCTAAATGTCAAATTGCACCGCAGCAAATCTTTTTGGAGAAAAAAGGCACCCAAACGACCTGTTCTGCCATTTAGACATGAAAACGTGTTGAATAAAGAATGACATCTTGCCTCAAGGTCTACTTACTAAAGAGGGCAGTTGAAACCTCTCTGATTACAGGCCGGGTGATGTTTGTTGCACTTTGTTGCATCATACACTGTACTGTAGGAAAACACCAAAAGGACCAATCACCTGCCTGCTTCATGAATGAACTTGATGACCCTCAGCAGAAGCTTCTAAGAGCAAAGATCCACATTTGTGATCCACAATCACCACAAACACAATACACTTATTGTTTGTAGTTCAAAAACACAGAATTGAGTTAGCATTTCTGCACTTCCGGTTCTCTCCTCTTGAAGTCGATGTGTTTTTTGAATGTGTTTTTGTTTAGGCGTCTGAAATAAGGTCTGTGGTTAACACAAGCTTCAGAGATTTTAACGTTTTGTTCTACGACATGAAATACGTTGGTAAATACCCCGCTGGTGAATTTCGAAGCTTTTACGTG
>JAOVVB010255555.1:0-19743 GCA_028570985.1 Heterobranchus longifilis
TTTTCCCTCGTTTTTAACGTCCTCTTCTTTCACAAAACTCCGCTGACACATTAATGTGTGAAAGTCAATGTAGGTCATTTTGTCAAAGGAGTCTGGTGTGTTTGAAAAGATCGATATAACGGCTTCAGTTCTCCGTCGTACAGGGCTGTCTGACAGGAAGGTAAAGACGTGAAAGTATTATAAGTATAGCGAACACTTAAACCTAAAATCTGTTTCGCTATGTGTCCCCGTCCACAGCAGTACATTTCTTATGTTGCGTGTCAGGACTCTGACACAAACTGATGTACTGTAGGTAATACACTATGATACACTTTAAAACATCCAAACTATCCCTTTAATGCTAACATGTTAGCCTCTACTAGCTATGTTATCCAGGGTGCTAACTAGACAAACTCTGACTTAGATGTGAAAAACTTCCCTTCACGTATATCTCCACCTGCTGCACTAATCTGTCTTCATCATCTTCAGACGCCCAACATGGCCGCCAGAGGGCGGAGCCGGGGGTGACATCACCGGGGGGGGGGGAGGAATAAAGGCATGCACGAACCTCACAAAGCGTCACGACACGGCGGGGGCGTGGGAGGCTCGCAAACACGTACGCATGCATGTACACGCCCACATACCACACAGGTATGACTCACTGTAATCACCACATGCAACACACACACACACACACACACACACACACACACACACACACACACACACGAAACCCTGGACGCCCACCCCGCGCACACACGCACACACAGAGTAGTTTTCCATCGACCTTTGCACGCAAAAACGTCTCACCTTTCTTCAGAGTGTGAGGAGCCGTTAGAGGAGGAAGTGTCAGAAAGTTCAGGTTAGTGAAAGTTCAACAAACATTTTTCTACACACACATCAACGTCTCACACACAACAGATGGAAAAGGGTATTAATCATTACAATATTATTATTATTATTATTATGACACCAACTGCAACCGTTTCCAGTTAATACACACATGAATGTCACCTTAAAGTAAATCATCTAACAGAAGATTAATCCTCTAATAATCATTAGTTAACTCTCTGAGACCCACAGAGACCCTTTTGTATGTGTGTGTGTGTGTGTGTGTGTGTGTGTGTGTGTGTGTGTGTGTGTGTGTGTGTGTGTGTGTGTGTGGAAGGGCTTCCTGTATGACTGATACCTGTCGACTCATTTTGAAGGCTGTGGCTACGATCAGACAGCTGTACAGCTTATCATTCTCGTGTGTTTAACAGCCGTGTCGTGGTCGTGTGTTTGTGGTGATCCAGTTTGCTGCCTTTTACATGTCAAGTTAAGAGGATTTACTGTGTTGTTGTTACTTTCATGGACCCAGAGAGCAGTTGTAGCCAGGGTAACATGGAAATAAACAGTAAATAATCAACGGTATATACTGAGGGATACTGCAGTAATGTTTAATAATAGTTAATATGTCATCAGGGTCTGACAACAACTCTCAATGTGGCTTTAAAGAAACGGATCCTTAAACAGTATCCTCACACCAGGGTTTGTTGCTTATTGTTGATTTTTTAAAAAAGAGTTTGCGCACATGATGGACAAATATAGAACAAGGCCTATGGTGAAATAGGAGATCAGTGCATGTGCTTCTCCCCTCGATTCTTAGTTGCAACAATGCATGTTAGTTTGCAATAACCAGCGGACAAAAGAAAACCAGAGAGAAGTAACATTCACCCTGCATGTAATGAGTACAGTGTGATAAACGAAACCAGCCCAGGGTAATATCGTTTTTGTGTATTAGAGATTCTAAGCATACCAAAAGTTATTCCAAGTTTTCTTTTACTTTTTGTGCTTAATTTAAAGTATATTTAACATGTACTTTAAAAAAATTTACTTCAAAATAGATGTCATAAGTTCAACTTCAACATACTAAAAATAAATATACTAATTCTGCAATTCTTAAAGTGTTATTTCAGTGTACTTGTAAAAGGTATATTTATTGTAAGTGTATTGTAAATTGCATGCAAGTGTACTTTCAGAAGGTATACTAAAATGCAAATACATATAGTGGTAATTTAGTGCACTTATGGAAAGTATACTAATTTTTAAGTCCTTTGCAATACACTATTAGTATGCTTTATTAAAGTGTACTTTAATTTCACTTCACTAGAAGTGCATTTAAGTATACTTACAAAAAGTGTGCTTTAATGTAAGTGTACTACATTGCAATGCTTATAGTGGTAATTTAGTGTTCTTTTCAAGTCCTTTTGCAATATACTATTAGTATGCTTTATTAAAGTGTACTTCATTAGAAGTGTACTAAGTATACTTACAAACAAGTGTGCTTTAATGTAAGTTCATTTTAAGCTGTATGTTAGTGTACTTTGAGTATACTACATTGCAATACTTATAGTGGTAATTTAGTGTACTTTAGTGTGACAATAAAGTGTATTAATAACAGCATGTCAGAGCAGGTCGTAGGTTTAAATGACATCACTCTTGAGTTTACCCAGCTGTTTGCTCATACGATCTTCTCTACAGCGATAATATTCATCCTCCTGCAGCTCTGCACTGAAACTTCACTTCAACAGCAGTTGTACTGCTGGTACTTTCACACTTCTGCTTCACATTCTTTCCTCGTAACACTTTCTGCAGCTTTCCACCTCTGATCCGTATTATCACGGCTGAACATTTCGACGAGAAGTTGCTGCTATTTTGAAGTCGTAGCATATAAGCTAAGGAGCTGCTTCAGCCGTATTCACATGTGCGTGTCTGTGGTTTGTGGGGTGGGGCCCAGCATTAGTCATCACTTTTCATAGCAAGGCACAAGCTACTGCTTTAATCGCTGTTGTTGAATAAGGCCTGGATATGCTGCATTGTTTCTTCCCTTGTGACAACAAATACACAGTGAGTTATGTATGTCACGCAGAGAGCAGGTCCCCGGATGATCTGAGCAGGTTTATCGTGCGTGCAGGCATCGTACCCTTCTAAAAACCGGACAAGGACTCGAGCTGCAAGCCTCGAGCACATCGACAGTTTCCGTCTGAGATGATGTGTCAAACTGAATGAATGCCAGTTGGAATTGAGCAGTGGTTTCAAATGGCACTCTGCTGCCATCACCCACACTCTTGTGGAGCTCTGTGGTCTTGTGTCTATTTTGATCACACTCACCACAGCTCTCCCAGAATGACCATGATGTTCACATCCCTGTCCTGTAACTAACTACGTCAGTCAGTGTTGTCCTCACCGGTTACTGCTACAGTAGCTAACGCTCTATGGTTCTGTCTACGTGCATGCAGAGTGTGAGAGAGAGATAGTGTGTGTGTGTGTGTGTGTGTGTGTGTGTGTGTGTGTGTCTCACCACAGTATATATGGTCAAGCACCTCCAATAAAGTGGATTTTGGATTGTAGGATTTTGTTAACCTGCCAACAAGCCGTTATCTGCTGAGCCAATGTTTCATATCAGAGTCCGTCTGGCCTCCCCACGTTCAAACAGATTTCTCTCCGACCAGTATCTTGAAAATCCAATCACAACCGTTTAAATCTAAAATGGGGTAGGTTTAAGACGATGACTGACAGAGGACCGTCATGTTAGAATGTAGTTACGAAACGTCCGTCCAGCGCAACAAGCCAGGCTCACGAAACTGTCAAACTAGGCAGTGTTGATCATCCAGATTCTGTTACTGTATTGCCTATCTCTCACCTTTTTTTTCAGAAACACATTTTAGTGCACTATTTAGCTGCAAAGTGAGAACATTTGTGACCAGGCCGCCATTTTTTTTCCTGTTTTCAAAACAGACCAAGCACCATCAACCTGCATGTGTCTCTCAGCGTGTTGCTCTGATTGATTGGAGGTTTATCTAATTGCGTCCAGAGGTTTTCATTTTGGTTTGCACTGTTGATAACGCCCTTTGGAAATCAGCTGAGAGGTTCCAGACTCATTTGTATTTGTGAATGGCGATGCCAGGCTAGGATGTTGTCTCATGTCCACAGATTTTTTTTTAAACTGGCCTCCCGGTGTTTGATGAGCAGAGGTCACAGCTGCTTTGAGAACAGAATTCTCTCTCGCTGTCGGTCACATAAACTATGTTGGGATTACTGTGTCCACCGGTGTCATTGAAACAAATGTTCTTGCTTCAGTGTAGATCTGTATGAGACCCTGAATGGAAACCTGGTTACTTATAACTTGTAATGGCACTGGCTGAGATTATGTGCTGGACTCTATGTGCATATATGTTGCAGTGTTCACGTTTATCATGGTGTTTGTTTATACGTTTCAGTCTACAACTGCACTGATTCAGTCTTTCTATTTGTCAGCTGTGAACTTCTTCCTCAATATGTCCTTTGCAAAACAGGTACGCGGCAACTATCGGCCCCTTCCCTTACCCCGACAAAATTTCTACCAGGTACAGCTGTGTGAGATTTCAACCGTCTGCATACTTTTGTTTTGTCTGTGTGCAGGGCTGGACACAATAACAGGAACACCTCACAATGCTGCGTAACATAGTGACATCACAATCTAATTGCAGTGTCACAGCATCAACAAAAATGTTATAGCCTCATAAAGGTATTTGCAGCAGGATTGTAAGATGTTCCTGTGACGTACTCCTCTTGGCTGTGTGAGAAAAGTCCTGCATACAAAGCCAAAGTCACGTACGACTCGGGGCTTGCTTGCGTTCCCCCATGTGGGTCCTCTGGTTTTTGTGAAAAGCTAAATGATGATGATAAATGCTAAATGATTTTCTGTCCAAATTCAAAGGTCAGTTGATTAATTAATGTACTTAGTATCTAAATTTGACCTTTTTTTCATTTCGACAAAAAAAACAACATTTTATTAGCGTTCACCAACACTACAGCATGAAGTTGTGATAGCACACCTGCATGGCTGAGCCTCATGTGGTGAGCTGGTTATCAAAGCTTTTTTTTTTGGTACAAACCTAAATGTGTCAGTCGAGCCAAGTGTCGAAAAATAGAAAGTATAGCTAAAGCAGATATTGAATTTTTGGTGAGAGTTCTTGCGTTGTTTACTTCTCTGACCTAGTTTTTCTTTATTGAAATGAAAATGTTTTATTTAGGTAAAGTTCTATATATAGGGTGTTAAATAATTTAACATTTGATGAGTTGAGATCTTTTGCTTTTTTGTTGTTGAATGAAAACAGATTTTCTTTTTTCTTTTTGGTATCTGTACCTAAACTGCGTATTGAAAAATATGGGAGCTGTAGTTGTGAAATGGTAATGAAATCATTCTTCTGTTGTTGTTAGTATGAGTTCGTATTTTACTGTGCAGCACAGTAGTAGATATACCATTCACCTTAGAATATGGGTAGAAAACTCAATGTTTATTTTTATCTAGAAAAAACAAATCGCTGCAGTTTTTTTTAAACATAATGTGTGAGGCATGTGCTAAGAGCAGCTTGGACTGTATGTGTTGTTTGTGTTGTTTATTTGTGTTGTTTGTGGATGGACAGTCAGTTATCTCTAAGCAGAGAGCAGTCTGCATGAGGAATGTAGGAATGCTGCAGTTTGAAATTACAACAGACAGAAAGCTTGCAAAATGTCTGGGTGGGTCTCAGGTGAGAGCAGAGAGATTTTTCAGTCAGGTGACTTAAACATCTGCTTTAGCTTTAACTGAAACTCCTCGACGAGTGGAGGTGAAGATAATAATTACTTAACTAAAACTTGCTGACAGTGTAATGTTTTTGCTTGCTGTTACTGATGATTTTGTGTGAGAAAACCTGTTTTTCTCCAAATTTTAGAATGCCAGCAAAATGAGTCCAGGGAAGAGACCTTTGTGCGTCACTCTTTAGCATGTTTATATAATATTAATCTCAGGCTGGGCGATATGGCAAAAGTAATTTTATATTTTGATAATGATTTATATATCGAGATATAGCATGTTTTCTGTGTACCTAACCTACCCATGTAAGGTTAAGAAAAAATAACGGAATAATAACGGAAAGCCTGCACTCCACTATATGCCTGTAGTGGGCTTGTGGCAAACTTTTTACAGAAGCTGGTTTTCTGGTCCGTGTCTGACTTTTTGTAGGTAAACCATGTCCAAATGACAGCAGTAGCCTGTAGTACAAGCTCTTCTTGTTTTGGTTGAGTCCGTGTCCACATGTTGTGCTCTCTCGTTAGCTAAACAGCGTCGCTCCCACCTACGAGGATCAGAACGTAAAGCGTCGTCCAAATGACATAAATATTGCCGTGACGCAGTTCGGCTGCTGGTTTTGCGCTAGAAGCAATATAGAAAAAATATATAGGAATTACATTTTCGATATTGTTTGATGATATATATCGGCGTATCGCCCAGCCCTGTCTTAATCACTTTTTATTATAATCTGATACTGACAGCAGGAGTCAGTGAGAGGTTTGATTCTCTATCTAAACCCGGCTGTAATTTCTCAACAGTGGAAATTCAGGTTTTTAATCTGACTCTGGCCCAGAACAGCTGCTGTGGGTCAGAGTTGGGCAGAAACTATGCGGGTTAATGTAGGGTTGGGCCTGATCATAGCTCTACTGAGTGTTAGGCTGAGCTCGTTCAAAAGCATAACAAAGAAGGGAGGTCCACACACTAACAGCTGAAATAAGCAAGTAAGTTTAGAAAGTATAACTCAAATTACACTGTGTGAAGTCAGCAGTCAGTAGTGTGGTGTGGAAAGGTAAAATCAACACAAACAACCAAACAAAAACTAAGTTGGGTGCAGAGACAGCCAGGAGGGAGACAGAGGCAGCCATCTTGCCGTCACCCAGTTTATATAGCCTCCCAGCAGGTGAGGCCAATCCTGTGACGAGGTGGGCGGAGCCAGTCAATCAGGGAGACCTGCAACAGGGAGCACAGAGCCAGGACAATGTCCCAGGGCTGTCACATGAGTCACGTTGTAAACATGTAGTGCCCCTCCTGTCTCTTATACAGTACATTGTTTCCCTTAATTGAATAAGATGAGCAGCCTGTTTGTTTGCCTGTTGGAGTATCTGGGTGGTTCACTGTGTGCGCCGCCTAACCTGTTAACTGTTGCACAGTGAAGGCAGGGCTGCTGTAATTGTTTTGATGTCAGACTGAGCCTGGAGGGCAGACTCTTTTGTTTGTGTACACTTTTGAACCATAGATCTCCTCACTGATGGTAATGCAAAAATGCATGTGCTAATTTTTGTATTTGTTCTGAACTCTAGTAACTGAGAACAACTTATTGAATGTTTATGAGGGGTCAAAGAGCATAAAGTGTTGTCACATTACTTTGAGATCAGCAAGTAAACACATGCTTGCACTTTGTTTGTGGACTGCTCTCACATGACTAAAAGGCAAATTGTCTTGACCAGCTTCCTTTTTGATTTCAACAGATATCCAAATGTAGGATTTTGAGAGCTTTGGGTTAAACATATGTGCATTTTGTGTAAGGGAAAGTAAGTATAGAGCACAGTGATGATCATTCATTTACTGAGACATGATGTGTTATTTCTGATGAGACATGAGGTGACCACAATCCCTTTAATCAAATTAAATTACTTTTTCAGTGTGTCTTTAAATTATGTCAATGTTGTGGCAGAGTAGCCAGGCTAAATGTTACCTCCGTTTCCAGTCTTTATGCTAAGCTAAGCTAGCCAGCTGTGGCTTCATATTTACCATACAGAAGAAAGTGAATGAGAAAGCAGCATTTCCTAAAATGTCACACTATTGCTTCAAATGAAAACAAAACAAAGTTTATTGTAGAAGCATATTATGTTTATATCGTCAATGTAAGATATTGACAACACTAATGTTTTGGTATCAATACTGAAATTCATGCACATTGGCAACAGTATCAGAATTTGAGCATTACCGAGCAGGACTAGTGTGATCACAAACTTTGGCACATTTCCAACATATGAAAATATCTTAGCTGGTGGATTTCTGTGTCACATGCAAGTTCAATCTGCCAAAACACATCTGACACGTCATGCATTACCACCCAGCATGCATTGCATGCAGCACAACAGCTTATTTTTGCAGTTATTAAAGTTTTTTTTATGATTGCCTCGCAACAATCAACATTTCCTGCAGAAACAGGAGCAACATGACTTCCCCTGCGGCAGGGGGATACCCTGGATGCTTGTGACCTCACTTCCTCCTTTGTGCCACTTCCTCCTTTATCTCTAAACAGCATTATGTTGGCTCGTCCAACAGTCAATTAAACATTATTTCTCAACAGGAAAATATTTCAAAAGAGAAAAACATTAAAATATAGGACAGGTAGGAGGCAGTTGGAGTAATAGTATTATTTATTTGCTTATTTTCATTGGCCTTCACACTCTTTCTTCAACTAAATTAATCAGTTTTATGATGTCTAAAAGTAAGAAAAAAGCATGTATCTTTCCAAATACACACTGAGGGTTTTAGGGAAAAAGTTTAGCCTGTAGTTGAAGCAAAGCTACAGTCACACTGTATGTGATTCATACAACCCTGACCTGGGTTGTGACCTTAAGTGTTAAATGTAACACCAGCGTGTGAGGCAAATCATTGAGCTGCAATCATTTCTAAATCAGAGGTTCCAGATTGCAGATGATTCAGGATGGTGTCATTCATATTGCACTCTGTCTCTCTGTGTCTCTTCCCTCCTCTTGTTCATCCAGTCACTCACTGCACTCATTCATCTTTACATCTATAACCTCACATTACCCCTCCACCCTGCCAGCTCAGTGTAAACTGTGATGCACAGCTGGCTTGACAGGATAACTCACTCAGAGGCTTACAGGTGTGTAGACATGGGATAATGGTAATTGGTAGACATAGTTTCTTGTCGCGGGACTTGATGGCACCTGTCAAGAATACTTTGAAATTCATAATAATAAGCACAGAAAACAATGTCAAAACAGTAATCTGTGACCATACATTAGCACGGTGAATTACAGCTCGACGGAGAAGCAGAGTAATGTTCTCGAACAGGCTTGGTTAGATCTGTTCAGTAACACAGCATCATGTATGCACTGGGTTGGATGTGAAACTCTGACCTGGTGTCAGTGAGGTGAAGGCTCTTTGTTCTTTATTCACATCATCTGAAAGAACTGGGCTGGGCTCTGCAGCATACTGAGCTCCACCTGGAGACCGCAGCATGCCTCCACAACACTGAAGTGCATGCACTGCTGCCTTCAAAAAGGAGTTTACTCAGTACACTCTTTGTGTTCTTTTGTAAAATTAAAAATACATTTCCTTCAGAGCAGAGTACACCTGAGGTTTGATTTAACTTCTCCAGATTTAACTTTGCAGAATCTGAACGTTGTCCTTTTTGAATTGGGCCTATTGAACTGAAAAATACTATATATACTATATATTTTTTTACCTGTAGTGCTATTTATCAGTCTAGATTGTTTTGATGTGAGTTGCAGAGTGTTGGAGATACCGGCTGTAGAGATGTCTGTCTTCTCTCTAATATAATGGAACTAGATGACTCTCAGCTTGAGGTGCACAAAGCAGCAAAACTTTTTTTTTTTTAAACTCAGCAGCAATTTCCAGAAATCGTGACCTGGTTACTCAAGATAATCCACAGACCTTGCTGTGAGCAGTTTCATGTAGGAACTATTTTCTTTCTGGTATTAAAATGTGATCTGTATCTGAATATGTTATCTGGATAATAAACAATCTTTGCATTTACATGTGGTATTTTTAATGCATTCTCGTTATCCGCATTGACATCAGATCTCTGTCCTCAGATCTGATCACAATATGATCACGATGCATTTACACCTTACATTAACAAGCATTTTTCCTTTTCCAGGTAACATATCTGGATACAGATCACATTTTAATAGGTATAAATGGGGTCTATGTTGTTGCTTTGTCCAGCAGTGAGAGGTCTTTGTGTTTTTTGATATTCCACCTTAAAACATTATGAATACCAGCTCTGATTGTGAACTGCATGATACACTTTAACAATACAACAGTAGGAATGACTAAAACTGTGGGAAAATGTAAAAGGCAAAATAAGACACTCAGTATAAAACTAAAGATTGTATGCTTCTTTTTTTAAAGCATTATTAAAAACATAATAATAATATATTTCCTGATAATCTTTATATTAATCTTTCCTGAGTAAAATTACTGTTTGTGGCAGCAGTTTGATGACCGGGTCAATTACCAGGAGATTAACTGGATCTGCAGCATGACTTTTTTTTTTAACTAAACAGAAAAGTGCATCAACTACAGAAACTCAAATCTTATCAAGAGGAAGTGCAGCGTGCGTGCGTGCGTGCGTGCGTGCGTGCGTGCGTGCGTGACAAATGACAAATGACTGCACCGAGGCCCTCAGCCGTGGAAGTCAAAGGCCGACCTCGTTGGCTCTCTTTGAAGACTGATGAATGTTAATAAATAATATTTCTGTCATCCGTGATTAGTTTTACACTGTGTGACGTCAGCTGAAGAACTTTTTCTTTTTCGTCACTGTTGTCAGTTGTTGAGGCGACTGCAACAATAATACTCTCTCTTTGCTGTCTGCTGTCAGTCACACCCTTCAGTCTGGAATGTAGCGCCTGAATCAACCACCTGACTGCACGTACGGTGCATGTGTTTGTGGATCGTTACCTCTCTACCTCTCAGTCCTCTCTTTCTCTATCTCTGTCTTAAAAAATACAGTTTGAATCTCAGTTGACAACCGCGTTTCTCGTCTCCATCCAGAAATGAGCTGCGTGGAATGTTTCGTTTCTCCACAAATGTTGTGAAATGAGACGTTGCAATGCTCTGTGTGGATCTTGAAATGATTATGATGGTTTCTCGTCTGATTTTTCACTGCACATGCATAACCTTTCTCTCTGTCTGTTTGTCTCTTTCTCTCTGTAGTCGCAGCCTAGCCAGGCCACACCCAAACCGGCAGCTCAGGTCTCCACTGTGAAGCCTGCACAGTTTGAGGTATCAAACATTCCTCTTTAACACCCTTTAACCTCTCTCTCTCTCTCTCTCTCTCTCTCTCTCTCTCTCTCTCTCTCTCTCTCTCTCTCTCTCTCATTGTGTCTGACCTCCGTCCTCATTCTACATGGACTACGTGTAGTACTGTACTTCATTTCCTGTTCCAGCTTCATGCTTTTAGTAGTTTTTTTAGTAGTGAATATGTTTAGCAGTGTCCTCAGAACAGGAGCACTCAGTAAAGAAAACTTTCCTTTTCCTTCCATTCAAGCACAAGCGAGGTAACACCCAGCTTCTCAGTGGAGAGCAGTTTAACCCTTTAATGCTCTCAAACAATGGATCAAAGTTCAGTTTCATGTGTTGCTGATTGGACTTCCAGATGTTACAATATACAATGTTACAGTATATTGTTTTAAATAGAACTACTGGTAAAAAAAAAAAAAAGATTTACCAGTATGTTAATCGGGGACTCTGGAATTGCGACTATAAAGCAATTATGCTGTTTATGACTACCTGCCAGTTTTGCATATTTTATTTTTGGGATCTCAGTTATCGTACCAGCAGGATGTCTGTTAGAAAACAGCTGGCAGACTTCAACAGACTTTATAGGCATTTGGCATAAACTGTGTTTTATTGCCCAGTAGGGTTTATAGGAGAGGACAGGATGACCAGGACATTTTGGTCTTCTTGGCCAGAACTGAAACAAAGCACTGAAAGTCTCTCCTTTAACCTTTCAGTATTCTCTTTAACTTCTTTAAGGCCAGATGGTTTTGACAGGACAAATCCACAGCAAGTGTTTTCACTGGGCCTTCAACAACTGGGCTGTGACTTCGTCTATTTTGGTGCCTGGCTTGTAGAGAAAAGCTTTGGTCGGATATCTGAACTTTCAGTGTGGCTGTGTGCAGAAAATAGATGCACCGGTATTTAAAATAGTATAATGTGAGACAATGACATGTTTTAAACGTTTCAGGTAATTTATAGAGTAAGCTTGTATTACACAGTCATTAACCTTTAGCTATAAGTGACTCTTGTTAGCCAAGCCTCTTGGTGTTCAGCTGCTCCTGTATCAGTGACAGTGTGTGTGAGCGGTGTAGTGTGTGTGTGTACAGTGGGTAGTATATCATATTGAGCCATAGAAACAACCACTGTGTATGGTGCATCAATAAGGCCATCTAAAGGACTATCTTTAGCTTTTTTCCAACTTAAAGGTCCACTTTCAGACACTTGGGGACTCACAAGAGACATATTTAAAAATTAATGTTCAAAATCTAAACAGCAGAGGCCAAGATATCCTGACTTTTAGTATTTTAGTGGCTCGTTGCATTTCTGGTTTTGTCTCTTAACTTCGTTCAGATGTTTTGAAGTGGGTTGTATGAGGTACTTATCTATAGTCAGTGAATTACCTACAGTAGATGGAGGCCCTGTGGAGAAGCAGACAGGAAGCTGAGCAATGTACTGTTGTGGACGGGGCCACACAGCAAAACTTATTTTAGACACCTATATATCAGTTTAAGTGTGCGTTATATTTAGAATATTTTCACAGTTTTACCTTGCTGTCAAACACAGGAGCTGCTGGTCTACCTCTGCCTCTGTTAGTTAGTTTGTTACTTTTGTTAGTTCCTAACCCTTTTCAAACACCAAAGTCACACAAACAAACTAACCGAACGACGCAGCAACTCCTGTGTTCTGCGAGGTAAAATGTCTGGCGGCTCTGAAGAGAGAGATATAACGGCTTCAGTAAAGGTAAAGCGGTGAAAATATTCTAAATATATCGTACACTTACACTGATATTGATTTTTTTAAGTGGTCCTTTTTTAGGTGTCTAATATAAGTTTTTCTGTGTGGCCCCGTCCACATCTGTCTGCTTCTCCAAACTGGGGGCGTGCCGACCGCCATCTACTGTAGGTAATACAGTGACGATGGATATGTAGCTCATACAACCCCACTTCAAATCCGGACTATCCCTTTAACTTGCTTACAGCTAGCTCAACTACTGAGTGTTGTAGCAGCAGCTCGATGTTTCTATGGTAAAAAATATCAAGAGCTTTGATACTTAACTTATCAGTACGATGATGCAGATAATTAATTTGTGTGTAAAATCCGTGGATTTCCCCTTTAAAAATGTATTCAATTTAGTCATGAAACCATAAATATATTAGAAATTGCCACAAACAAACATACACAGTCAATGCAAGCATCCAGTGAGCTGTAATAAAGGTAGATGATCGACTTTTCCACCCCTGGTGCTTTGCAGAAGGCATCATCAGGATCCGCCATGGCTACAAAGCCTGGGGTGGTGGTTACCACAGCAACAGGCGGAGCCACAGGAAGTGGCGTCAAAGGAGGAGGAAGTGTTGCAGTTGGGACAGCAGGAAAAACCAAACCAGAGGTAGACGGGACTCTGGGTGCTTCTATAACAGTGGAGGGGGCTTGTGGCTGTTTGGTGTGATGTAACATGAACCGCTGCTTCCTTCTACACTCTGAGCGTGTGCTCACCGGCTCTTCTTCACTGGCTTCATCTTCTTTTCATCTTTGCAAAACATGTTTCTGTATGCGGTGTCCCTCTGGCTCAGCCGCCCAAACATCTGGATCTTTCAGAAGCTGAACACTTGCTGTATCACATGAATGAGCTCTCATATCTTCATCACGCTTGGGATTGAATGCTCATCACAATAACTCTCTCATGACTTTCTTTAAACACGTGCTCCTTGGTTTGTAGACTAACACTACGTCGGCAGGTGCTACTGTTATTGACATGTCGTCCGCTGGGGCTACGTTTGTTGACATGACATCAGCAGGGGCGAGGGGCGGTCCTAAAGAGATGTCAAAGGTACTGTACATGGTGTCCTCGTGACGAAAGCGCTGCTTTTCTTTTTATTTACGTTACTGCTGATCATTTCACTGACATTTTCATTGGTTTTCTACCAACTGACTGGAAAGCTTGCGGGTAATTTTTTAAATTGTATAAATTGTATTTTTCATTGAGGTTGTGTTGTCAGGTCAGTGTCTTGTGAACAGAGTCCTTGTGGGTTTAAGCCATGTGCTCGTGGGAAACACCAACATACACAAGTTGTGTGTCACCCTTTCTAAATTCACATGATCTTTTTCATAACACCCATGACTGCTTATCGTATTGCTTATTGTTACAGTCATTCTCTTTTGGTTTATTTGAGGTTTTTAGATTTAAAATGTTCTCATAGCATATCTGGTGATATGATGCTAAGCAGCGGACTCTCACATTTCAGATACGGTCAGAACATTTCTATGTGCCCCAGCTCTATATAGTACATAATGGACCCTAGCTCTGTATCCGCTTAATATGACATGGACTAGGGTTAGGATTAGGTTAGGGGACTATAGTCATGACTCTGAGTCATGAAATTGCACTGACACAGGTCTTTTTTTTATATTAATAATAATAATAATAATAATAAAAATAATAAGAAGAAGAAGAAGAAGAAGAAGAAGAAGAAGAAGAATCCATCAACCAATTAAAAGAAAACAGAATTAAAAGGAAAACAAAAAACAAAACATGAAAAAGGGACAAAAATAATTCTTAAACATTTTAGGGTTAGGAAATCAATAGTAGTTGGCTATTGCCATTTCCAAATAGGTTAAGGAAAAAGGTCCAGGACCAGATTAAGGTGAAAGTAGTCTGGTGGTCTTACCAAACAGTGCCGGGGATAAAGCCTTACTTCCTGTCTGCACAGGAAGTCTGTGTCTGTGTTCCCAAAGTCTCTTCGCTATGGGAAACAAACAACAACCTCCGAGCTGTCAACCTACACACTGAAAATGAAGTTTTGAAGATTTGGGTCATGTAATAAGGCAGGCCTGCTCTGTTATTTCAGTGAATGATTGTAAAGATCTACAATCTACATTTCCGTGGAGGTGTTCCTCCCGATACTATTTTGCAGACGCACCATCGCGGCGTGATGCCGCCCAGGATGATTGTGATTGGTTTAAGGAAATACAAACAGACCAGGGAGTTTTTCTTCACTATCCAGGAGTGAAAGCGCATTGAATCCAGACTTTCCTCCAGCAGCGCTGTGGAGATAAACCCGTAACACTCAAATATTGCATCTTCAAACAGGTTACGGTTAGAAAAGAGGTTAGAGTAATATTTTGACTCGAAACAGGTCAAATTTGACGTTTCATGTGTGTAAACAGAGTACTGAACTGGGAACATAGGAGCCTGGGAACATGTGTATGAGGGCTTCCTGAATACACCAAATATCCTCCCTTTGCTGCATTATCATTACGTATCACAAGCAAGTTTCAAGACTCATGAGTTTCCTGAGAGGCAGAAAATCAATTTAGAGAGTCAAAAGGTCAAAAGGTCAGCAGTACTGTAATGTCTACATTTGTTTTAAATGGGATAAGCCATGAAAAGAATCTAACCATACACACTGATCAATGGTCAGATTATTCTCAGTAGAGCTGATTTGAAATGTGTATTCTGGCTTCAGTCGGACTACAGATCTGACCAGAGATCACTGTACGTTTTCTCCTGCTCTGTTTTCACTAACACTGTTGAAATGTTGTCTCTCGTCAATATGTTCACTGGATTTCAAAGTGCTTTGTGTTTTTGAGTAATCATTTGGGTATAAATGTTTGTAGACTGCTGCCGTCTCCCACGTCAAAGCCACAGTCCCTTCTCCTGCCGCTGGAGCGTCTGTGGCCGCTGGCGTCGCAGCGACCACGGCTGTGACCAAACCTAAAGAGTCACCCAAAGCCAAGGTACACTCCACTGCTACAGGCTCCTCAGACTCTTTACCTTGACTCCCTCGAGGTGTGCTTCTCGAGGCTTTCTTTCTGCAACATCTTCTTTGTGTCGCAGAGTTTCTTCACCTGAGAACGCTCAGATTCTTGCTTTGGACTTTGCTCGCTTTGGGAGTTCCTTTCTTTTCTCCTTCGGAGGCGAGCAGCTGGGAAGTATAAAGGACGTTTGTTCTTTACTCTCAGCATGCCTGCACTTGTTATTGTATTTGCAAATAGTGCACACCTGTCCACATGCAACACCACGCATACGTCATGAATCTGAGTCAGTGAACTAATGGACAGGAGAGGCCTACAGTTTGTTAGTTTGTCTTCTCGCTCTAGTTAAGTTGCACAACACCTGCTGACACCTAAACTAGTGTCTGTCATGAAATTGGTGGAGGATTTCTTCTGCATCGGTCCCTCGCTGCCTTTATTTGTTTCTTTGTGCATGTACAGCGGCCCTGTATTTTCTAATTTTTAAAACAAATAATAGATTAAAATTCATTGTATTATAGAGTGCCACTGCCACTGCCACCACAACAGTCAAAGCTGATGTGCCTAAAGTTGATCCTGCTAAAACACCAAAGCCAGTTGCCGCGGCTACAGCTGGGAATGTGTCTGTGCAGGCGAAGAAAGAAGCTAGCCCGACACAAACAAAGGTAGACGACCCTGAAACCAACGAGGGTGGAGGCTGTCTGTCTCATGTGGTGTATTTCCTGTCTGGAGAATGTATGTTGGGTTGGATACTTTCATGGTGCTCTGATTGAATAGACCAGTGTTTCCCAAAGTTAGGGTCGGGACCCAAAATGGGTCGCTGACCTGTTTTTATTGGGTCGCAGAGTAAAAATGCATAACGATGATATATGAATTAATTTTCCTAATTAAAATAGAAGCACATTTGTTTTGCTACGCTGGTCTGTTCAGTGCAGGGCTTAACATTACACTCAGCAAATTTGATTATTGCTGTGATGTACATTTATGATTAAATAAATACATTTCATATACATTTTAAATTCATGGTTTATAAATCTAGATGTCATGGCAATTCATGATGTATTTTTGTAAGTTTGGGTCCCGGGGAGACTTTTTCTTTTGGGTCTTGAGCTGAAAAAATTTGGGAACACCTAGAATAGACAACTAGTGTGCCGTCAGGGCCTGGTGAGATTTTTCATTGCTGTCAAGACTTTGGGGAAATGTTTCTTTCTGGGTGATATTATCATGAGGAAAAGTGAGGTTTGGTCTGGCACACATTGATCATTTTGCAATCAAGTAGTGCATTTTCTTGGGTAATGGCACAATCACACGTACTGTAAATACCACACTAACAATATCCGTGTTTTTATGCCGTTGAGGTCTAATCCTGGATTTGTGTTGCAGGTGCAGGTGGAGGTTCCTCCAGCAGCAGCTAAAGGAGCCAAAGAGGTAAATACTGACCGCAGCAGTATGAGTTTGCTCTGAAAAGCATGTTGCTCGCTCCAGTGTGCTGAGTTGTGTTGCATGCGCAGGTGGATCCATTCGATGCCCTGGCCAGCATACTGCCATCAGTTGATCCCGTCGCACCCCCACAGCCTGTATACACCGGACCAGAGGTCACAGAGGTACAGCACAGTGTGTGTGCAAGTGTGTATGTGTGTATATATAAACTAAGCAGGTATGTGAGCTGCAGCATGGATCTGCTGTGAGTAACCATGTGTGTGCTGCATGTGTCCCAGCATGACATCACAATGGAGATTGGTCACAAGTGCGGAGAAAGAGACGACACGCTGCCTCCCGGCTACAGATTTGAAGACATGGTCAGTCCTCCCCTCCTCTTCATCACTTCTTCTGATTCACTCAGTAGCTTTGCCACACCTCACTGTCAGCACCTTTTATACAGGGACTATTTCTTCAGGGGAAAGTAGTTCCTATGAAAACAGTGAGGTCTGTGGATTATCGAGAGGAATGGGGATGTTTGAAATGTCATTTTTCAATGTTGTGAGCACGACAAACAAAACATGCACCTCCATTGTATGGGGCACAGATAAACAGGGCTGAGTGTCAAAACTCATGTGTTTTTGGTACAAAATTGAATTTTAAAAAAACTGTCAAGTACCAAAAGCTGGCATCAAAAGCCTCGTCAGATTTCTAGTTTACTCATTCTTTAGTCAGATGGTTCCAGCTTTAATTAAAATTTTTGCCAATTTTAGGCTCAAAAACTCATGTATGACATTGCCACAAATATTGAAATGATACTCAGCCCTAAAGACAGATCTCTCAAAAACTTGGATACATAAAACCAAAACTACTGGATCTGTATGGCCAGATACCACTGGAAAATATGTTGGGAATTTATTTTGTAATTTGGGTGAACTGAGCCTTTAAAGCAGTATTTGTTCAACACCTGTCACAATTTTAATTCGAAATCGAAAATCCATCGAAATGACATTTCAATTTCAATTGTCAAAATCAAAAGCATGATCGGCGATTTAAATAAATTATTTAAATTTCACCATATGGCCTCAGTGTGGTACGTACAAAAAATATCATATCACACTTGATACCATGCAGCTTATCTTTTCAAAGAATAATTTCAAAATGTAAATGGCAGTTGTGATGGCGTAAAACCAACGATCTGTTGATCTTTATGAATCAAGACTCGATAGTCTGACAATGGCTCAACCGTCAGTGCTGAAAAAAAAGTTTAAATCAAAAATGGAATTGAATCATGTCCTTAAACTTAATCAAACCATGGATTTGGAGAATGGTGACACCCCTAACAACCTCAATTACTTAACAGCATTTACATTTGTTTCTTTTCTCTGAAATCTGTGAATCTGTGTTTTCTAGCCTCCAGTTCCTGCAGATGTTAAACCCAAGGATGTTCCTGTAAGTGAATCTTTCACAACCTCCTGCATCCTGCTAATGTCCTCTTTAATCTCCCTCCCTCACTAAACTTTTTCCAACATGTGTGAGCAAATGAGCACTCACTCGCATTACACACACACACACACACACACACACTCAGGAAGCACTGTTCCCACTGTATGACCTCCTGGTTCCTCTAGAGTGGGGAATGTTGCATTACACTGACGGGCGTTGTTGCAAACAGCACAGGACCCACCTTCTCTCTCCCAGCCCGCTGCCTCTTGTCCGACCAAACCCAAACACGCACGGCCACATAGACACACACTGATACATGTGTTACACACTCTGATAGGTTACTATTTACTTAACACACCCACATTTGCATCATAGCCTACTCCCACTTTGTCATCTTATTTTGCAAGAGGCTCATTTAGCTCAGTGTCCCATGATCTGTTTCCTCCTGTGTGAGTTTTCTGTTTTTAGTTTTGATGTTTAGCATATTTTTGCTAAATCAAAGCAGTTTTATGTCAGATGTGTCTTTTCAAGAGTTTATTTGTGTTTTTTGTCTCCATGGAATGTGAAGGGTGTGTCAGTACTTTTCCGGGTACATACAGTCTGGTTTGCATTATTTTGCACTTTTGTTTGCCTTTGACTTGGCCAGGCATGCCCTCTAGTGGAGGATCACGTGGCTGTTATGGAACATACTTTGGAGTATTTCTTTCTAAATTGATGTGATTATTAGTTTAAAACAAATCTGATCATGTGTTGTTATCTGGTGGTGATTCACTCTGTCTTTCATGTCAGAAACCACTGAGCACAGAAGAGGCGCTGGATTCTCTTTCATTTGGATTCATGACTTCGACTACTCCGGCTGCGCCCACCAAGCCAGAGGTCAGAATCTGCTCAGCTGCTCCTCCTCCTTCTTTACACCCCATGCACCGTTGGCAAAAGTTCATACCCAGTTTGGCATGTCTGTTGTAGACAGCCGTGAATATACACATACATCCTCGTATGAAATTGAAGTCACAGCTTTGTGCTTTTTTAGTCGTCAAACAAATTCACATTTTGTATCTTTATGCCTCTGCGCCAGTGACAGCCGTGGGCGGAGGCATTATGTTTTCCGGTTGTCCATCCCATTCTCATGAAAGGCATATGTTAGGAATATCTTCAGGGAATTTCTTCAGATTTGGCTCAAACGTCCACGAGGAGTCAGGGATGAACTGACTAGAATTTGGTGGTCAAAGGTCACTGTGACCTCACAAAACACATTTTTGGCCATAACTCAAGAATTCATACACTAATTATGA